>SZWC01014567.1:20454-32534 GCA_023375785.1 Penium margaritaceum
AGAGAGGTAAGAGAGGGGAAGGGCGAAGGAGACCGAGGGGGAGAGAGAGAGAGAGAGAGAGATAGAGAAAGGAGAGAGAGGGAGAGGGGGAGAGAGGGAGAGAGAGAGAGAAGGGGAGAGGGTAGAGAGAGAGAGGAGAGAGAGAGAAGGAGAGAGTGAGAGAGAGGGAGAGACAGCGAGAGAGGGGGCGAGAGAGGGGGGGAAGAGAGAGGGAGAGAGGGAGGGAGAGAGAGAGAGAGGGAGGGAGTGAGGGAGAGAGAGATAGAGGAGAGAGACAGGGTGGAGGCGGAGAGGGGGGAGAGAGGGGGAGGGAGGAGGGAGTGACAGAGAGAGGAAAAAGGAGAGAGAGGGGCTGAGAGAGAGGGAGAGGGGAGGAGAGCGAGACAGAGATAGGAGGGAGAGAGAGATAGAGTAAGAGAGAGGAAGGGTGAGAGAAAAGAGAGAGAAAGAGAGAAGGAGAGAAGGAGAGAGGAAGTGAGGGAGAAAACAAAAGGAGGGGGAGGAGAGAGACAGAGAGAGGAGAGCAAGGAGGGAGAGAGAGGGGGAGAGAGGGAGAAAGAGAGGGAGAGATTGAGAAAAATAGAGAGAGGGGAGAGAGAGAGAGGGAGAGTGGGAGGGAGAGAGCGAGGGAGAGGAGAGAGAGATAGAGAGGAGGGGGAGAGAGAGCGTGGGGACAGGAAAGGAGAGAGAGGGAGGGAGGGAGAGAGAGGGAGAGAGGGAGAGTGGAGAGAGGCAGAGAGAGGGGAGAGAGGGGGAGAGAGAGAGAGAGAGGGAGAGGGGGAGGGAGAGAGCGAGGGAGAGGAGAGAGAGAGAGAGAGGAGGGGGAGAGTGAGAGAGAGATAGAGGGGGGAGAGAGAGGGGGAGAGAGAGAGAGAGAGGGAGAGGGGGAGGGAGAGAGCGAGGGAGAGGAGAGAGAGAGAGAGAGGAGGGGGAGAGAGAGAGTGGGGAAAAGAGAGGAGAGAGAGGGAGGGAGGGAGAGAGAGGGAGAGAGGGAGAGAGTTAGAGGGGGAGAGAGTGAGAGAGAGATAGAGGGGGGAGAGAGAGGGGGAGAGAGAGAGAGAGAGGGAGAGGGGGAGGGAGAGAGCGAGGGAGAGGAGAGAGAGAGAGAGAGGAGGGGGAGAGAGAGAGTGGGGAAAAGAGAGGAGAGAGAGGGAGGGAGGGAGAGAGAGGGAGAGAGGGAGAGAGTTAGAGGGGGAGAGAGTGAGAGAGAGATAGAGGGGGGAGAGAGAGGGGGAGAGAGAGAGAGAGAGGGAGAGGGGGAGGGAGAGAGCGAGGGAGAGGAGAGAGAGAGAGAGAGGAGGGGGAGAGAGAGAGTGGGGAAAAGAGAGGAGAGAGAGGGAGGGAGGGAGAGAGAGGGAGAGAGGGAGAGAGTTAGAGGGGGAGAGAGTGAGAGAGAGATAGAGGGGGGAGAGAGAGGGGGAGAGAGAGAGAGAGAGGGAGAGGGGGAGGGAGAGAGCGAGGGAGAGGAGAGAGAGAGAGAGAGGAGGGGGAGAGAGAGAGTGGGGAAAAGAGAGGAGAGAGAGGGAGGGAGGGAGAGAGAGGGAGAGAGGGAGAGAGTTAGAGGGGGAGAGAGTGAGAGAGAGATAGAGGGGGGAGAGAGAGGGGGAGAGAGAGAGAGAGAGGGAGAGGGGGAGGGAGAGAGCGAGGGAGAGGAGAGAGAGAGAGAGAGGAGGGGGAGAGAGAGAGTGGGGAAAAGAGAGGAGAGAGAGGGAGGGAGGGAGAGAGAGGGAGAGAGGGAGAGAGTTAGAGGGGGAGAGAGTGAGAGAGAGATAGAGGGGGGAGAGAGAGGGGGAGAGAGATAGAGGGGGGGAGAGGAGAGAGAGACGGAGAGAGGAGGGAGTGAGAGAGGGAGAGGGGGGGAAGAGGAGAGAGACACCGAAAGGAGTGAGAGAGGGAGATGATGAGCGAGAGAGAGAGAGGGAGAGTGAAGGAGACCAAGGGGGGAGAGAGACAGGGAGACAGAGAGAGAGCAGAGAGAGGGGGAGGGCAAAGGAGTCCGAGGGGGAGAGAGAGGATGAGACAGAGAGAGATGGAGAGTGAGAGATGGGGAGAGAGAGGGACAAGGAGAGAGAGGAAGAGAGAGCGAGACAAAAGGAGGGAGGAAAGACAGAGAGAGAGTGAGAGTCGATGGAGAAGAGAGAGGGAGAGAGGGCGAGGAGAGAGACGAGAGAGAAGAGAGAGGAGAGAGAGAGACAGAGGGGGAGAGAGAGGAGAGACGAGAGAGGAGACAGGGAGAGAGTGGGAGAGAGGGAGTGGAGAAGGAGATGGAGGGAGAGGAGAGAAAGAGAGAGTGAGAGAGGGGGAGTGGGAGACGAGAGAGGGAGATGGATAGACCAGAGAGAGAGAGACAGAGTGAGACAAGGGGGGGGGAGAGAGAGAGGGAGGTAGGGAGAGAGACAGAGGGGAAGAGAGAGGAGAGAAAGCGAGAGAGAGAGAGAGAGAGAGAGAGAGAGAGAGAGAGAGAGAGAGCGAGAGAGAGAGAGAGCAAGGAGAGGAGAGAAAGGAAGGCGGGGAGAAGGGGAAGGGAGAGGGACAGGTGGAGAGAGAGAGAGGAGAGCGAGAGCGGACAGAGAAAGCAAAGGAGCAGATTGCAGAGGGAGGGAGAGAGAGAGTGGGGAGAGAGAGAGGAGAGGGAGAGAGGGAAGAAGGAGAGAGAGGGAGGAGGAGAGAAAGAGGGGTAAGGAGAAAAAGAACGAAAAGCCTGGACGAGACCCAGCGGGGGGGGGGGGTCCTATAACGCCGTGAGGGCTGGGCTAGAAGGCCGAAGGCCAGAAGGCCGTTTGGGGGCAGACGGCCCCGGGCTCGATGAGCCAAGCAAAAGAACAAGGACAGGGGAGGGTGGTGGCCAACGACCGAAAGCAGCAAGGCAGAGTCCACGGTCCACAGTCCACAGTCCAAAGTCTAGAGTCTAGATCTAGGACTAGACCTAGAGCCTAGACCCTAAGGCCAAAGGCCTGGATGCATAGGACCTAAAGCCTAAGGCCCAAAGAGGGAGCCGGGACTGCGCGCCAGAGGCCGAGGGCAGTCCGCAGGTCGGAGCGAGGGAGACGGGGCCCGAGGCAGGAGCGGAGAGCGGGCACACGGGACGAGGAGGCCGAGGCCGGGCCAGAGGCAGGGAGGACAAGGAGGGGAACAAACTTGCAGTAGAGAACACAAAAACAAACAGGACGTGAGTGATCAAAGGAGAAAGAGATAAAAGGGAAATAGAACAAAAACGAGGAAGAACGAGGCAGAAAGGGATAAATGGGAGTAGGGGAGAAGGGAAGAGCAGGGGAAGGGTTGGAACGACAGGGGGGCCCCGACAGGGGCAGACCTGGAGGAGGGGTGGGGCCGAAACGGCCGGACAAGGACGGGGCTCACGACAGCGGACGGCACCCGCGAGGACGACGACGAGGCCAGAGAGCAGCGGCCGATGGCAGAAGGCGGAAGCGAACGCGGAGGGCGGAAACCGACAACGGCGGCTACGGAAAACGGCGGAAGCGGAAGCGGACGGCGGAAGTGGATGGCAGAAGCGGATGGCGGAAGCAGGAGCGGAGAAACGAAAGCCACAGGCCCTCAATGGCTTGATGCCATGTTGATGAGGGTGAGGTGAGCGAGGAGAGAGGAGCGGAGGAGAGTGGAGTGGAGGCGGGTGGCGTTGTGACTTGGGAGTTAGTCGCGGGACTTACTGTCCCGCTTATCTTGTGAGAGGCGGGGAGCTCTCGAATGCTGTGAGGGGGAGAGCTCTCGAGAGTTGTGAGGTGAGGATCGAGGAGTTGAGGACTTAGACAAATCGAGGATAGATCGAGAGCAAAATTACGTTAGTTGAATAGAAAAGTGAGCGTGAGAGGCCTCGGTGCGTGACCCCTATCGGGTCGCACCCCAGGTCTCGCGTGGCTCGCCACATCGTGTGGTGAACCACGCGAGACACAGGTGACACAGCTCGGGCAAACATCAAGCGTGTCCCACAAACGCTAAGTGTAAGTAGACGTACGTCTCGCAAGAAGTACGTACGGACAGAGGGCAAGGACTAGACTAGGCTGGCTAACACAAACAACAGTAAACGTTTGCTACTTTAACATTTACGTGAAGAAAAAATGCCAAAAGAGATGATATCTTTTTTTGGGGACGTTTTGCATGGATTCCATAACCCACTAGTTGAGGTTCAACCAAAATGACAGATGGATCACATGATATCACTACAAATGGAAGCAATTATGTTCTCGGTTCCATGTATAATCTTGGACGAGTAACGAGGCAAGAGGTGAAATGCCAAGTCAGATACTTGCTTTCAAAGGGATGGATCTTACTTAGTCTTCTCAAAAGGGATGGTGGATTATGCATGAGCGTGGACTAGAAAATTTTAAGTAAGCTAACAATGAAAAAAGTATTCCTTTTACTACAGCTGCATGACCGATTTGTACAAGGAGTGAAATTGTTTTTTCATTTCGATTTGTCTCAATCGTAAAATCAAATCTGATTTTCGAGGATGATGTATCCATAACACAATTTGAATGCATATTTGCTTCATTTAACGAAAGCTTTGGTAACCTTCGAAGGAAAAATGAAGCGAGTATTCACCTACAAACTTGATCATGTAACTTGCGTTTCCCAACATGGCATTTAGCTTCTCGCAAAATTAATTGAAGCGTGCATAGAAAATGTGCATGAATTCGTCATGATTCTTTGGAACGTTGTTTCATAAATGAGAACAAATGAATGTTTGCAAAAGATGTGCGCCAAGATGAGCTATCAGTGAAGATGATATCCATGTTGACCCACAAAAGGTATGAATTTAAGGTGTTTCCTTGATCGTGAAAACTATTCGTCACACATCATGCATATGTATTCGACTATAGGTCCTCTAATCATCAGGCACATGCCAAAAGGCGTGCATTTGGAACAGACATATGAAGACATAAAAATGTTTCTTACATTGAAAGAAGTTCTATCCACAACGTTTTTTTAGCTATTGAGAATCCATTACAATTATGGAAGCTTTGGCATGATAGATTAGTTTGAAGGATTGGTTTAATTCTCATGTAAAATGATCATCGTGTTGCGTATAAGAGATGCAATCTCATTCTTACAACGCCAATGTGTAAAACAGGTCATTAAGAGTTCATTGAGTTGTAGAGGCTTTCAAGATGTGGCATTACTACTACAAGGGTGCGAAAGGCAACATGGCTGTCATCACCAACGCCCTTGCATTACATCTCAAGAAAAGCGCGAGTTGTGAATATGCAAGAGAGCATCAAGCAAGTGTTGTTTGATTAGCATGTTAGATAAATCCTTTCACAGTTGTCTGTCAAGTCCTATATCACACGAGCATATTCCTCGGAGGTGGGCTGACCCAGCCACATAATGGATACACTTGTATTGTGGGCTTGAGACATAAGCATCCTAATGTAGAGGTAAAACGCCAACCAGGTAGCTTCCAAGAAGCTCAGACTTTCTTCATTAGAAGCTTACATATCAACCAAGATGTGCATGGGGCCAAAACCAAACTCATGACCTCTCACTGAGCATAAAAATTAAAGTTACCAAGTTAAAATCTCACCCACACGATGTACTCATAATTCATATCTCACAAGGGACAAAGTGCAGTTGAGTCACACCACAATTGATTGAGGGTCATATCTCCAAAGGGGGTGTTTGATCCATACTCTAGTAATGAAAAAGGGGTGAAAACATTTAAAAATCTATTTGTTTCACTTTGTGTTAGTAACCACCATCATTCTTACCTAGTGGCTTGTCAGTATGTTAGATCCATTCAACTTGGTACAAACATACTCGACCTTTAGTATTTCCTTGTATCCCAAGTCTCAAACATATTGGTGGGCGATCTTGAAGTGCTTTGTGTGTGTTGACAGGACAGGATTACTTGGACTTGTAGATCGCACTCAGTTTCTCAATATTGATGACTGTTGCCGTTGCCTGTGATGCCTTCATCTCAGATAGCAAGCTTTCTAGCCTCCACGTCTCTTTACACACCTGATCCAAGGTGATCTTCATGGATTTAGATGTTAGAAGGACACATTGTTTCTTTCAACTTACCCGACAAAACATTCATCCATTAATAATACACACAAAAATAAAGGTACATTTTCTGTTTTAATATTCCTTTCCCAAGCAAGATCGGTGTAGTACATAAGACATAGTGACATGTATCATTATTGCCTCTCAACTAGATCCCCACGTTCCTTGTCTCTTCAAAGAACCGCATGATGCACTTCACAGCCTGCAAGTGAAGTGGAGCATGATTGACCACAAGCATGCTCACGTGTCCAAGAACATGTGCTACATCTTGTGGAGCGGAAACAATGGCATACATTAAAGTGCCTACTGTAGACAGATATGGGATTCCTAGCATGTTGATTCTCTCCACTTTGTTGGATGGGGACATGGAGGAGGAGAGCTTCAATTCTGAGCTCATGGGTGTGCTCACACGCTTGCAATCTATCATGACGTATCATATGAGGATGGAATCAATGTAGTTTTTCTTGTTAAGGATAGACCAACCTATTGCTTGGTTATGCTTGATGGCGACACGAAGGTGTAAATCAAGAAAAACCATGTCTTTTATCTCGAATCTGCTACCTCTTGAAATCGTCTTGTAGCCGCATTAAAGGAGAAAATGGAATGAGGTCATAGATGTTTAAGTCAGCCAACATGGTTCCATTGTTTCTCTAACAAACATACTTGCCAGGGTTGATGTCACCATGCTTGAAGGACTTCTTGGCCATGAACACATCCATCTCTTAGTTGCAAAGTCCTGGCTCTTGTAATAACCCATAGAACGCCTTCACCAATCTACACTCCTTTCCCTTGTGAGTATCAACCAATGCAAAAACCTCCATCAACAATTCCTTGTCAAGTTCTTGTTAAAGAAAGGCTACCTTGACATCCATTTGGTGGACCTATAGGCTCTCAGGAGAAGGAATGGCAAATTTTGACTTGATGGATGTGAACATGGCAACCGGAGCAAAGGTCTTATCATTTATGCAACGTAGAGTTGAAGGAACCTCTATGCTACCATTTGTCCATTGTACCTATCTATCTTGCCATCCTATTTCCTTTTTGGTTTCAGCACCCGCTTGTCTCCATAAAGTGAGACCAACGATCTCTATCCACCAAAATGCAAGTCACATTCTCCTAAATAAAGTTGAGCTCACTTTGAATTGTTTCATCTCACTCCATTTGCCCTTATCTGTAGAGTAATGCTACTGTAGGATTGTTCCCACCACTTCCCCTTTTCCATTCATCCTCAGTTCCACCCTCTTTGTTGGGTGCACCACACTGATGAACCAAGTTTCCAGCCTTGCCACAATCATGGCAATTTTCTTCATGCTTTGTACCCCTTCCACAATTACTAGTGCTACTACTTCCCTTGCACTTGTAGAAAGATGTAACGAGGAAGGTCTTACTACTCCATAACGTAAAGGCAACAATGTTCACTTCACTAATGCTATGCACATGGATCTATTTTGGACATTCTCAGAAACGTTGATGTGAGAAACTTGATTCTCAATCCACCCATTGATCACTTCGATCATGAGACCCTAGCTTTTGATGGCATCATTACAATATCATGTCCAATGTAGAAGATTTGAGGTCGCATCCAGTTCTGATGGCTTGTTGCAAGAGTGTGTAAAACATTTGCATAGAGGCAGAGACATCCTTCCCTTCACCAAACCTCATGCTGATGAGATTTTGTAGAATGGAGAGACAGTTGAAAAGTGAGGAAGAATGAATCACCTTGTCAAATGTGGCTATTGCCATGGCTGCCACTGTAAGACCGCTGATGTTTGAAAGGCCTCAGGGTTCTATGGAAAAAACAAGAATGACCATAGCCCTGTCCTTTAGCTTGACCCATCCCATAAGGTCAGCACCCTTGCCTTTTGGTCAAGGGATAGTTCCCTCAAATTTTCGAAGCAGATCCTTGGCGTCGATGATGATCTCAAACTGCCAATTCTAGAGCGCAAACCCCTCTCCATCAAAAATCAAAATGGGAGAATGATTATGTGGTCCCCTTGTCCATACGAACCTCAATCTTATGACTACTGCTACTGTTGCACCTATTGTTTAAAGCAATGTACCTAAACTTGAGGCGGCTAGAGACAGTTGCTGAGAATGCGAGTTGATGTAGGATTATGAAAGTCGATTTCAACTCCCAAGGTAGAAATGTGCAGATGTGTTGTATTTATCTCCTACTGATAATGACGTGCAAACAAAAAAGCTAGGTGAGAGCGAAGGCGCTTTCATTGCTTGTGACTTAGAGGTTGCGTGCGTAAAACATCTCTCATATAAGGATTGGACACATAACCCTTAACTAGCTAGTGAGCCAAACCCCTCTAGCAGAGAAGTCGCAAAATCAAAAATCTCACAAAGGTTTTACACCTTCTTCCTTTGTTGACATGTGTCATACACCCCAAATTCAATCGGGCATACCCTTCACCTTCAAGATGACTAATGCCTTAGCATTACATATCAAGAAGAGCTTAAGTCTTTGAAATTAAAAAGAGCGTCAAGCAAGGGTTTATCAATCAGAATGTAAGATAAGTCCTTTATAGCTACCTTTCCAGTAATCACAAGAACATTCCTTTGAAAGGGCGTGACTCAACCACTTGACCATGAGACTTGTGATGTGGCCTTAAAACATAAGCATCCGAGAGTAAAGGGGACAAACTAGCCATGTACCTTCCAAGAAGCTACACAAACTATTTCTTGGAATCTTCCAACATAATCAAGATAAGCATGGCGCCTAGATCAAACTTGCAACTTCTCATCTGGTCAAATCAATAGAATGGCCAAGTTAATCTCTCATCCAAATGATTTAATCAAAGGTCACATCGCACAAGAGACAAATCATAGCTTTTTGGCACTTCAACGGATCCTGGAGTCAAACCTCCATAAGTGGCATACCACACCTAATCCATTGTAGTATATATAAAAGGGGCATTCAAAACAAATTACCAAGACTATAGGTTATTTGGAAACAGTTATCTATCTGATGTTCATTGTTATGTGAATGTCAGTTAGGATGCATCAAACTAGCCAATGTACTAAGGGGCAAACCTGTAAGAACTAAAGCAACTACGGATGATGGTGAGTGTTTTATGGCCATCGTTATTGTTTCAATGCCAAGACCCGACCCCTTCATCTTCTTTGATAACCACGAGCACATATTATCTGGAACATTTGTTTTTTGAATACAATTTACATAGTAAATTATGTAGATTCATGGTTGCAATACTCTACGAACCATAAGAAGTAAAAATTGGTGGGGATTGAATGAATGTTTTGGCATGGGGAACAAGTCCTTTGATGGATCAATCATTGTCTCCCAACTCCACAAAATGTCCATGTCAGACCATGTACGATCTTAAGAGACTTGAAGGCAATCTCGAACACCTATTAGTGGCTAGGTTGAAGTGACAATGACCATGGGTATTGCATGACCTAAATCTTGTTTTCATAATAAGGCTAGAAAGAGAACGCTTCCTAGACTCCTCCAACTGCATCCAATTCCTAGGACTCTATAAGACCATGTTAGCATACATATTTATGCCAAGTGACCCCAAAAACAAAGACTTTATCATGAGACTATAAGATGGGAACATATGGTGAGGATCATTCATAGAGAAAACTAACAATTGATAATGTTCCCTATAGTTTATTGCTATAGTTGTGCACAAAATACAGTCAAGTTTCATGAATACAAGAAGTCTACTCGAATTTCTATAGAAGAGGATACCTAAAACTTTTCTTTAAGATAATGCACGCATATGTTTTTTATTTATTGAACCCACTTTTGTTCTTTGTGCAGTTTTATGCTAAGTCTTCAAAAAACAAGCACAACAAAATATATACGTGATTTAGGCAACAGCTAATAAGGGGTTTTATGTGTGTAAATGGGTGACCTAAAGTTTGAGCATTAAGTATGAACAGTCAAACATGAACCCCACCTTCACCCAATGGACATAATGTGGGTTATGTATCATGTATTGTATATGGAGGAGATCCAACCTTGTACCCAATTGTATAAATACTTTGTGCCCTTTCAAATGATGAATTATGAAAACAACTCCCCGTTATGGTTTCCAAATACACTAGCACATTTGGTTGATCGGATAATAAAGATCGACAACTCAAATAGAATTTTTGTCTCTAATGGAAGAAATACATATGTGATTTCTTACGCTTGACTTCATTCACTGATACTCTCACTGGATACAATTTCCACTTTTAAGGCGGGGTTGTTGTCCCCCTATCATGCAAAGTGCAAGTGTATGAAGGCTGTGTATCGGGTTTTTATCTTGAGGCTGGTCTACATAGTGCACAAGTTTTGAAATACACTTGTGTATCGTTTTTAATGTTTGCAAGATACACTATCTGATTCATTCCCCAAATACACTTTCCCTATTTGGGGAGACATTCAGTTGGGGTGTTGTTTTCATATTTCCCAAAGCAAATCACAGCAAGTGCAAGTTATTAATTCTTTTATTTAATAAGCTACACTTGAGAATTATTTTTGCTGTCTATCCTCTTTGGTTATTGATGTACACACAAAACGCACTTGTCAAGTTTTCGGTGAATGTGAAAAATCCCCCTTGATGAAGTCAAAGTGCATGAGGGGAGTGAATTGGATGGTCTATCTAGAGGGGGGTTGACTTAGTGCATAAGTGTACAAATAAAATTGCGTATCCTTTTTACTGTATGCAAGTTACATTGTCCAATATTATCCCCAAATACACTCACTAGGTCTTGGAAAGAGAGGGTATGAGAGGGGGACTTCCGGTGAGGGTTCAATTTCTCATCTCACAATGTGTGTAAGAAATTGTTGCGTATGACCAAGTACTTACAATGTCTTTCATTTTTGAACCGTTGACATATAGTGATTGTCGCACCACATTGAATTCAATTTCAATATGGTAAAAACAAATACGTACTCTTTTGAAAGTCAATCTATTACAACTACAGATACACATTTCTAATTTTTAAAGAATGGGCCACAAAGAGGCTATACCTTACCTAAGAGTACGAGTTTTATTGAGGGTGAGTACTTAAAGGTGTATATGAAAGTGGTTCAAATTAGTACACATGTGTACTAATATAATTGAAAGCAAACTTAGGATACAAAGTTTAATGCACTCAACAATTACAATCAATGTTTCTGGGGGGCAGGGAGCAAGATAGAAAAAAACATATGCATAAACATTTTAGGATGTCAACAATACACTCCTTGATAATTCTATGAATACATTTGGTGCTGGTAGTAAGAAAAGGGGGTATCCATTAAATGAATGTGAGAAAATCACGTTAATGGCACTTAAAAAGCTTGAAAAAAACTCATTTAGAAAAAACAAATTTCAGAAATATAATTGTTTACTCGTGATTGAAATCATGTATTTTTTCACAATGTTAATCAGTAAGAATCAGGAACTTCCCCTTTCTGATAATGAATAAAGATGGTTCATGATAAGTGGGAAGGAATGTATTCGGACGGCTATTTCACTCTCCCTTTGCATATGCGAACATTGGTCTGACACCATCATTTGTCACAAAAAAGGTTGGTTGTTTATCAACCTTTCTTAGGCCACAAACTAGCTACTTAAAAGCCTGTTGGATGGCTTGTGGTTGTTGAAGTGATCTCCAAGTGACCTGTGATCAGTTGACTAAGCTAATTGCTTGATCAACGGCTAGGAGATTTGAAGGCTTGAGCGATCGAGATTAATTGCCTTAAGCAATCACCCTCGTGCTCCCCTCCTCATTGCTCAATCGTAGTAACACTAGGGGAGAGGGTCAGCAAGGGAGAGACGTGTGTGAGAGGAAAACTAAGACTGTTTCAAAGCAAAAACATCATGCCTTGCATACTACGTTTTTAAGCTCGCATGTCCAGCATAGGATTCAATTCTGATTGTAACACACTTCAAGTTTTGCTGATAGAGACCTTGTGCAAACACACAAGTTAAGGGTACAACCCCTTTGTTTGTGACCAAAAAACAAGGAAGGTAAGTTGAAACCGGTTTGGGCCTTTGGAGAATTAAAGCATTCTTTGCCCTTCATAACAACATGATGATGATTTCCCCTAGAGTGAC
>SZWC01014568.1:29624-74050 GCA_023375785.1 Penium margaritaceum
GGCCAGTCACTCGGCCTCCTTGGACTACACTTTCTGAGGGCTTACCTCCGTTTTGAAAGTTAGTCACAAAACAGCCCATGGTTGTTACACACAGGAATTATCCGTCGATAAATCGCGTCAACGCGAACCTTTCGCCTCCTACGCCACCCAAGTGTAGAGCTTCTGAGGGCCCATTTGTTTTGGAAAAACAAAATTCAAGATTTGTTAGACGTCGCATGTGACCTTGGAAAGCGCAAGAAGGCACTGATCATTTAATAAAAGCATCATCAAATTTCAATTCCAAGCGTTTTCAACAAAGGATACAAGAATAATGTGACGTTTTTAGAACATGGCCACCAATAATCATCCCGGCATCGAGTCGGTCGTTCAGGTCAGCCTGTAACTTCAAACATCTTTGCCAGGTTTGGGTCTCCAGTCGACGATGAATCACATAGGCTTAAACGCTAATATCCTTCGGCGACCTATCACCTCTTAAAAAGACAACATAGAAAAGAGGGTTATTTGACCGGTTTATCCACCCAAACTAGGATGGAAAGAAAATTACGAAGAACAACAACCAATCCATACCCAAATCTCAGAAAAACAACTATCCCACGTGTGTCATCGCGAAAGGCAACCATACAACGTCTCAACTTATATCATTCTATAAACATTGATGAATCTGACATGTTGTATGTTGGTTGGAATCACTTCTTCCGTTTTCTCAAAGACTTAACCTTAGGATTCGATTTTCTACACAATACGCATTGGTCAGTGACTCATTATCTTAGCCTCCATGAGGTTTTCTTTAGGAGTTTTATTCATGATTCAACCTTCACCTCATGTCACTTTTGAAGACGTAACTTTTTCAATTGCACACGCCTGAACTTGGCTAGATTGCTAGAGCTGACAAGATACGTAGAAGCTTCCAACCGACACAGCCACTGACTAGAGGTCTGTGTCTGGTCAGACGGTGACGACAGTCAAGAGTCGTGCACACAACGGGAAGGATCTGGCTAGGAGTGTTGTTGTGTATGTCGTACACGGCTTACGGTGACCCCTCGGCTCATGTCCATTCACGTGCAGATCCCTGAGATTGCCGATTGCGGCAGAAGACCAGCGGCCAACGGCGACGGATACCTAGAAGACTCTCGTACCTTCTAGATTCATGCTGTGGGACAGCATATAGGTGTACAACGTATCAGGACATAGATCTTGTCAATACAGCCGTTCTGGTTCAAACGGCTCATCGTTGTGACGTGTCTGCAAGGAGTTACGGCCAAAACTGTGTTTTCCCCACTGTTTTGTCGTTCTAGAAGAATAGCGGCCTTGTGCGCCGTGTGTGTGTGTGTGTGCATCCAGTAGGGCTGCGACACTATTCAGGTTGCCCTGACCTCATTTTCTCTCTCTGTCTCTCTCTCTCTCTCTCTCTCTCTCTCTCTCTCTCTCTCTGCACAATTCAGGATTTGCAGCTTTTGGCACTTGTGTTTCGTGTCCCTAGCGAACCCCTTGCTGTTCCCACCTTCACCGGTGTGTGCTAGTGAGCTTGCCGGCCGGCTTGTATTGTCATGCCAGCAACAACAGTGCTAGGAAGCTGTCTTTGATGGTATTAGAGCTGCGAGCCAGTGCTCGCATAGTTGCGTAGCAGAGGCACAGCAACCACAGTAGCAATGAGCGACCGCACCCGTTGCCTTGAGTAACAGCAGCAGCAGCGCCCCCTGTCTCGGAGAAAGGTCCTGGGAGGACCCACCACCGTTCTGACCGATGTTTTAAGAACTTTGCGTCATCTTTTTACAACTCCGCGGTGGCCATTCTGCGATAGCAGCAGCCACTCCGTGGTGCTCCGCGGCTCAGCGGACGCAGCAGCTCCGCGACTGCAACGGAATGCGCCGGGAGTGTCGCGGATCCATTGTGATCACACTCGGCGTTCCAAATCCGTCACTCCGCGGTGACAGTGCCGCGGCAGATCTGCGGTGTTCCACGGATCCACGGCGTTCCACCACCGCGGCGGTTCCACTCCGCGGCGGTTCGACTCCGCGACGATTCCACTCTGCGGCGGTTTTGGAACAGACCAGCGGTGCTCCGCGGTGGATCCGCCGTTGTGAGTCCGCGGCAGTTTCGCGGTGACTCCGAGGTCGACAGACGCGGCAACCCTGCAGTGGTCGCGGAACACACCGACGGAGGTACCACGACAGCTCGCGACACCCTGACGCACTCCGCATCGACGCGACCACGGTGGCTGCTCGCGGCACTCCACATAGTTCCGCGCCGACACGACCGCGTCCAGCCCGAGCCGATCCGTGCCAGTCCGCGGTGAACTTCCGTGGTGAAGTGTACCGCAGAGGGGATCCACGGAGGGGTTTTGCTGAGGGGGTCCACGGAGGGGCTCCGCGGACGTGAGTTTCCGCAGTAAGGTGTTACGCAACAACACAAAGAAAAGGAAAAAAAAGGGGGGGGGGACCCAGCCGGCATGCCGAAGCTTACCCCATCCAGCACCGCTACCGATGTAGCTGCGGAGAGCAACATCGTCAGCGGCCAACGTCAGACGCCGCCGTCGTCACCAGAGCGGCAGCAGCAACATCAGTAGCAACAGCAGGAGCAGCAGCAATAGCAACAATAGAAGCAGCCTCTGCAGCAATACCAGAAGCAGCAACAGCAGCGACAGCAACAGCCGTCACAACAGCTGCATGAGCAGTAGCGGCCACCGAGCCCGACAACATTGACATGCCAAGTGCACGCACTGGCTGACCTATAGGCAGAGAGTCACAATACCTTGACGAAGCAGGTCACTGAGCTGCAGGACCTGATCAGGGGCCTACTGCATCAACAGCAACAGACCCAGCAGCAACAGTAGCATAGTCAGCAAACCCGAGCGAGGACCACCACAGTCCCGGTGGCAATGCAGACGAGGTTGCCGAGACCCTCTCCGACTCTGGCGAGGAGGTTGAGGAGGTGCTGCGAGCACGCCTCATCCGCCTGGAGGCCCGCTGCAGAGCACGTGAGGCCAATGCCGCCCTCCAGGGCACGAGCTTTAGCGCCAACGCGGGCCTGCGCTCGTCTCGTCGCCCTCCGAGCTTTGGGGAGCTAGCTTTGCAGGCTCGCCTGGGCAAGGTGGTTATCTCCTCTATGCCCGGTCCCGCGGTGGCTTCAGCCGTCGCTCTACCGACGGTCAAGCCACCCAAGTGGTTTGAGTCGGACCCTCCCATCTTCTGGGTTGGGAACGACTTCAAGTCTTGGGAGCCGCGCTTTCGCATGTGGGCCATGAGCGAGGGAGTCCTCGCCTACTACCTCACCCCATACAAGGCAGTTGACTACGCACAGACGTAGATGGCGGTCTGCGCCGCCTCCGATCTGATGAAGGCCGCCCCAGATTTCACCAAGGACTTCAGTCGGTTCCTTGGGGATGCGCTGACCAGCTCTGGAGCTAACCCTCGCGAGGCGTGGGCACTGGTTGTCACTCTTTTTTAGGGTGCCACCCTAGCCCTGACGTCCCAGTACCTCGCCGACTTCAACTCCCTCTACCACACTGCTCAGGATTCTGCAGCTGACTACTGGCGCCAGGTAATCCAGTTGTACGAGAAGCTGGGAGACGATGCCCCTGGGAAATACTCTACACTCCAGATCATCCTCTACGGCATTCACCCTGACTACGCGCACGTCATCAGCAACTTCGACCAGACTCTGCTTCGCGACATGGCAAGCGACAGGACCGTGCTGCGCTGGGCCACCATCCACTTCCTCGAGGTCGCCGACATGGACGCCGCGAACCACGCTCGCTGCAGCACCACTTCAGCTGTAGTTGCCGCCGCATCCCCCTCCCCGCCATCTATAGCTACAATAGCCCCAGCTCAGGGAAAGAAGGGCCGCAAATCATCAGGTGGTGGTTCTAGCGGCGGGACCAGCAACGGCACCAATACCAACAGTGTCAACCGCAGGAGAAGCGGCGGCGGTAGCAGCAGCAGCAGTGGAAACAGCGGATCCGACAGCACAACGGGCCGCCGGCTCGTATGCTTCAGCTACGAAGGTGACCATCGCTATCCCGACTACACTCGTCTGACAGGCCGCCCATTGGACTGGGCCAAGGTCACCCGTGGGCTGCAGCAGGCGCACGAGGCACGCATGCGCCAGACGTCAAGTGCGACTGCCCTCCCGGCCACCACTACCGCAGCTGTCCCAAAGGGCTCCTCCGCCACACCAGGTTCCTCTGCGGATCCCTACGACCAGGCGCTCGCCAAACGAGATGGAACGATCGCCGAGCTACACCAGCTTCTCGCTCTGCGCTCATCTCAGGGAGGTGTGTGTGAGTTGACTGAGTCGAGGGGTCCTACTGCCTGTGGACTATCTGTGTCATTGCGTGATGATGGTTGTGGTGGTCCCCATGCCCAGCCGTGTGCGCGTGATGGACCTGACGATGTGTTTTGGTTGCATGCGGCCCATGTGTGCTCCGCTGGTTGCCTTGTTGTGTCCCGCACTGAGCATCCTGATGCCATGCCTTGTTCCGTCGCCGAGTGCAACGTTTCCCCTTGTACGCATGTCATGGACGCCACCTGGGTCGTTGACTCTGGCGCCACCCACCACATGACGTGTCGCCGTGACGCTTTCGTCGTCCTCCATCCTGTTGACACTGTTCACTCTGTTCGCACTATAGCTGGCCATGAGGTCCCTGCCTAGGGTGTTGGGGTTGTGCAGTTTGCTGAGCCCGCTGGTCCTGTATACATCTCCGACATCCTCTTTGTCCCTAATCCGGAACTTAGTTTGCTGTCTGTCCGTGCTTGCACCAAGATGGGCCTGGGTGTCACGCACACAGCTGCCGATGCTCGCATCTTTGTGCGTAACACGGAGGAGACAGTCCTCAGTGGGACAGTCGTCGATGATCTGTATCACATTTATGGGTCCTATGCGAGTGCACCCCCTTTGCCTCCGCCTCCCACTACTCATGTTTTCGTCGCTGGTGCTCTATCCCCCGAGTACCACCATCTCCTGCATCGACGCCTCTGTCATGTACACCTGGGGGCTGTCGACAGGCTGGTCCGCACTCATCCCGCTCTCGGTCTTGATGCGGCATCCTTCAAGGCGTAGTCCAGGACTGATTGCCTGGCCTGTGCTTAAGGCAAAATGCACCTGTCCACTTATCCTACGTCTGTCTCTACGGCTCGTCGGCCCTTGGGAACTTGTCCACTCCGACCTTATGGGTCCGCTCCCTTTCGAGTTTCAGGAGGACCGCGGTCGCTATGTCCTGACGTTGACTGATGACTTCAAGCGCATGCGTTGGGTCTACAGTCTGCGTCAAAAGAGCGATGCCGCCATTGCAGTCCGCATTTGGCTGGTCATGGCCAAGCGCCAGTCTCCCCACCGCCTTCAGACCTTTCACTGGGACTGCGGCAGCGAGTACCTTGGTGACATGGCCCGCTCCTTCACCGAGCTTGGTGTCTTCCACAACCTCTCCGCTCCCGCCACCCCCCAGCAGAATGGTGTCTCAGAGCACTGGAACCGCACCATGGAGGATGCGGTCCGCGCCATGCGCGCCGACAGCACCATGCCTGAGGCCTTTGCCTTTGACGGCATGGCGTACATGACCTGGGTCTGGAACCGCATTCCCCATGGTCCCCTCCCCGATCATCACACGCCCTACGAATTGTGGTACGGGCATCGCGTGAATTTGCGCCTGGCCCGTGTCTGGGGCTCCCTTGCCTGCGTCTGGTTCACACGAGAGGGGCAGTGGAGCAAACTCTCTGCGCGGGGCCTTCTTTGCGCCTTCGTTGGCGTCGCCCCGCGGTCCAAGGCCTGGCGGTTCTGGGACCCTGAGCGACGCCGCATCGTGGAGTCCCGTGACGCTCTCTTCTTGGAGCATCTCGCCTTCCGCGACCTTGCCCGCATCCACGCTGTGCGTGCTGCACATGCCCCTGGGTGTGCCAGTCCCCGGGATGTGGGGGAGGCTCCTCGCACGGTTGGCATAGTGCCCCCGTCCAATATGGTCACTCCATCGCCGACACCCTAAGGGCTGTCCCCAGAGGCTGTACCCACCGACACCCCGAGCCCCGTCCCATCTGCGGCTCACTCCTTTGCCCCTGACTCTCCGCTGTCGCTCGTGTCCTAGTCTGCGTCTGAGTCTGTCTCCGCGTTTGAGGCTCTGCCAGATCCTATGCCTGCTTCCACGTCTGAGGCTCTGCCGGATCCTACGTCCGTGTCCGTGTCTGGCTCTGAGCTGTCCTTGCCTTCGGCCGCGGACATGTTTGCGTCTGCCGTGTCCCCGTCCCCGGCTGATGAGGCCATGCCAGCCTCGAGTGGCGCGCCTGCCATGCACTCCACACCGGCATGTGAGTCAGCAACACCCACTACTCCTGCCTTGCAGACCCCCACACACGGGCACCCGAAGGACGTCTCCGCCCACGCCCCACACGCAGCGTCGTCAGCGGTGATCCGGGCACGAAGGCCCTCAGCCTGAGTGCTCGCGGCCTCGCAGAGGTTCACCCTGGCTGTGCCACTGCTATAGCACGACTTTCTCATGAGCGCAGTCTTGCTCGTGATGCCGCTGAGGCCATGGTGATAGTTGACCCTCCCTCTGCGGCGTATGCCCTTGCTACACGAAGTGACTAGTACTGTCTCCTGATCCCACCAGTCTACCTGAGGCCTTGTGAGCCTCCGATGCTGAGCAATGGCGCGCTGCCTGCCAGGCTGAGCTCGATGCCATCCAAGAGCACGGCTTCTTTGAGCTCGTGGACTTGCCAAAGCTCCGCAAGGCCATCAAGTCCAAGTGGGTTCTCCGCAAGAAGTTCAAGTCAGACGGCACTATGGAGCGCTATAAAGCGCGCCTGACAACAAAAGGCTTCTCTCAAGTCCTTGGCGTGGACTGCACTGAGACCTTTCTCCTTGTTGGGCGTATGACGACCACGCTCACGATGCTGAGCCAGGTGGCACAACACAATTGGGAACTCCATCTGATGGATGTAAATAGTGCATTTCTGAACGAGGACATTGAGGAGGAGATCTACATGGTCCAACCACCCGGCTTTGAGGATGGCACCGGTCGCGTATACCGGCTAAGGAAGGCCTTGTACGGCCTGAAACAGTCACCTCGCTGTTGGAACCAGTAGATTACCAGCACGCTGAGATGCGCTGGGTACGTTCAGAGTGATGCTCACCCATCCCTGTTCCTCTCACAGTCCCCAGCACTGCATGCTGCCATCCTCGTCTACGTGGACGATCTTCTGATCGCCTTGCCTGACCTGAGAGCTGTGAATGCTGCCAGGGTCATTCTCTCCTTGGCCTACAAGATGAAAGATCTTGGTGAGGCCTCTGTCTTTATGGGGATGGAGATCGTGCGTGACTATGTCCGCCGCACACTCTGTGTCCATCAGGGATGCTACGCATAGATTGTGGGGGAGCGCTTTGCCGACCTCCTCACTGCCGTCCGCACGACCTCCATGCCCATGACCCCTGAGGGGCAAGCCGCGCTGAAGGTGGATGACCCAGCTAACGCGGGGGAGCCAGTCGATGTGACCCTATACCTGCGAGTCATCGGCTCGCTCATGTACTTGGCCACCACGACACGGCCCGACATTGCCTTCACTGTCAACCTGCTTGCCCAATTCTCGTAGGCTCCACGCAAGCAAACACTAGAGGCCGTAGTCTGATGTGTGCGCTACATCCTGTCCACCGCACGCTTTGGCCTATGTTTCTGTGAGCAGGTGTCAGTTGTGCTCGATGGGTACACAGACAGTGGCTGGGCGTGTAGTCCAGACGGTAAGAGCCGCACCGGATACAGCTTTCTCATTGGAGGCACTACAGTGTCCTGGCGGAGTGGGAAGTAGGACTGCATTGCACGCAACACGGCTGAGGCAGAGTATGTTGCTCTAGGCGCCGGTGAAGTGGAGTTTGTCTAGCTCCTTGTCTATTGCATGAACTGCATCAGTCCATTCCCCCCGTGGTTCTCTAGTGTGACAACATGAGCACGCAGGCCATCGCTAAGAACTCAGGTGTATTCCATGCACGCACAAAGCACATGAATGTCGAGCACCACTTCGTGCGTGATGTAGTTGATCGTGGTGAGATCCGAGTCATCCACGTGGGCACTGACAGGCAGTGCATGGATTTTCTTACCAAGGCTCTGGGTCGTTTGAGGTTTCATGTGGCCACTCGTTCCGTGGGACTCTGTCCCATCCCTCTTTTAGGTTGATTCCTCATGTGCCACCTTGCCTATGCTGTGCTTGCTGCCTCCAGCGACTGTGCGTTTCCTGTTCATTCCAGCGTCAGTGTCTACATGTGCATGGACGTGTTTTGCCCTCCGGTCATGGGGGAGTGTTGTTGTGTGTGTCATACACGGCTTATGGTGACCCCTCGGCTCATGTTTATTCACGTGCAGATCCCTGAGATTGCTGACGGCGGCAAAAGACCAGCGGCCGACGATGACGGACGCCCAGAAGACTCTCGTACCTTGTAGATTCATGCTGTGGGATATCACATAGGCGTACAACCTATCAGGATGTAGATCTTGTCGATGCGGCCATTCAGGTTCAAACGACTCATCGTTCTGACGTGTCTGAAGGGAGTCATGGCCAAAACTGTGTTTTCGCCACTGTTTTGTCCTGCTAGAAAAATAGCAGCCTTGTGCGCCGCGTGTATGTGTGCATCCAGTAGGGCCACGCCACTATTTAGGTTTCCCGAACCTTATTTGCTCTCTCTCTCTCTCTCTCTCTCTCTCTCTCTCTCTCTGCACAATTCAGTGTTTGCAGCTTCTAACACTTGTGTTTCGTGTCCTTAGTCAACCCCTTGCTGTTCTCACCTTCACCGGCGTGTGCTAGTGAGCTTACCGGCCAGCTTGTCTTGCCGTGCCAGCAACAGCAGTGCTAGGAAGCTGTCTTTCAAAGAGACACACGGCAAAGTGTCAGAATGCTTCAATAGACTTTGCAGNTATTTGCTCTCTCTCTCTCTCTCTCTCTCTCTCTCTCTGCACAATTCAGTGTTTGCAGCTTCTAACACTTGTGTTTCGTGTCCTTAGTCAACCCCTTGCTGTTCTCACCTTCACCGGCGTGTGCTAGTGAGCTTACCGGCCAGCTTGTCTTGCCGTGCCAGCAACAGCAGTGCTAGGAAGCTGTCTTTCAAAGAGACACACGGCAAAGTGTCAGAATGCTTCAATAGACTTTGCAGAGAGAAATGACAAATGATAGGTCCATGTCATAAGTACGTATCGCGACGCACAGCCGGTGTTGCACGCGGTAGCACACAATCTGTCCTCAAACCGGCCAAAAACCACTGTTTTGATCGGAACTGTGCATAGACATGTCAAAATGCTACGTCATCTGAACCTAGACGTGCAAAATCACAAGCCGGACGGTATGACTGGTCACATGCATACATCCGGCATCAAACACTGGACACACGATGCAAAAACATGCAAATCCGGTCCACGGCCAGTCCACCGATAAACTCGTGCGTGCAGCAGAGAGACTGCAAGAGGTCCCGGCCAGCATCCAGAACTCTGGAACGGTCGTCCGTTAGCTCCAAATTGGCAGTCCACCATCAGACGACGCACAGGTACCACCAGGGTCTGCGTCAGGGATCTGCATGAGTATGGACACATCTGAGTGGTCAGCAAATTGTACAGGTCGAGAGGAACGTCACAACCACAACACTCCCCCATGACCCGATGGTACGCATGTCCATGCACGTGGAGCACTGAAACGAGTACAACAACAAGTGCAAAGACAGATGTGACACGCACATAGACACACCCCACACTGAACCATTTTCAGGCAAGGGGTGAAGCCCAACACAACGAATGGCCACCGAAAAGTTTCTGCGTGCCAGTGCCTTTGTCAAGAAGTCAGCATGTTGCATGTCGCTGGCAACCCATATGACGGAGGTCACGTCTCGCTCCACTAGATCACACAAAAAGTGTTGCTCAACTACAATGTTTTTTGTGCAAGCGTGAAAAACACCAGAGTTCTTCGCAATGGCAAGAGCACTCTGGTTGTCGTAACGAAGCACAATGGCAGGTACTGACTGACCCAGATGAAGGAACAGGCGTTGTAACCATATTGCCTCAGTAGCCCCTACACCTAGAGCAACGTACTCTGCTTGTGATGAGCTACGAGCAATGCAGTCTTGCTTCTTGTTGCGCCAGGAAACAATGGTACCACCGAGCAGGAACACGTAACCGGTGCGACAGCGTCCATCTGGGCTCTAGGCCCAGTCGCTATCAGTCTAGCCATCAAGGACTACCAAACACCACCTGCAGAAACAGAGTCTGAGATACAGTGTGGAGACCACGTACCGGACCACTCGCACAGCTGCTTGAAGGGCTCTAGCGCGTGGAGCGTGCAAAAACTGGGCAAGGAGATTGACGGCAAAGGCAATGCCAGGACGTGTAGTAGTGGCCAGGTACATGAGAGATCCGATGAGACGGAGGTACAAGGTCGCATCCACTATCGTGTGGGATCTTCTATCTTCAAGGCATCCTGCCCGTCAAGCATGAGGGGTGTGGAGGCCGTGGGCACTACGCCAAGGAGGTCGCTGAAACGCTCCCCCACAACACGTGCATATCGGGCTTGATGCAGTTGTAGCGTCCACATCTGTGATCTTACACGATCTCCATGCCAAGAAAACCCGCTGCGGCACCACGGTCCTTCATCTTATAGGCAGTCTGGAAGAGAGCATTGGTCTCCTTCACGTCCTCCAGTGAAGGAGACGCGATCAGAAGGTTGTCGACATAGACCAGGATGACGGTGAACCGCTCAGGCAACTGCCGAATAAAGAGAGATATGCCTCGCTCTGTACATATCTTGCACGAGTCTGGGTGCCAATGATCTCCTGGTTCCAACACCAAGGAGACTACTTGAGGCCGTACAAGGACTTGCGCAAGTGCCAGACCTTGTTACCGTCCTCAAAGCCAGGTGGCTAAGCCACATAAATCTCCTCATCCAGAGAGCCATGGACGAACGCTTTGTTCACATCCAGCTCGTGCAATTCCCAGTCATGCTGAGCCACTACACCGAACAGAGCTTGAGCTGAGGTCATGCGGCCGACAGGGGCAAAGGTGTCAGTGACATTCCAGTGAGCCATCCAGCTTCACTTTCTTGCAAAAGACCTACTTAACCTGAATAGCCTTCCTCCCAGGTGGAAGGTCGAGTAGCTCGTAAACTCCGTGCTCTCGGATGGCGTGAAGCTCATCCTTGGAGGCAGCACGCCAAGCATCAGCATCTTGTGCTGAGAGAGGTTCCCTCAATGTGCCCGGGTCAGGCGTTGTAGAGGGAGAGCTTTGCGTGGCAAGAGCACATGCCTCAGTTCTAGGTCTCACGACCACAAGATCAGCTGCTGCATTAGAAGTGATATGAAACTTGTGAGTGACGAGATCATGCCCTACGAGGCACGCTGGATGTACCTCTCTGTGCTCGGTGCAGACACTTAGGTCTGGGGCCATTGTGCCGGGATCACCACTCGCAATGTTTCGAGTGGAGCGCCTGGGTGTGGGACCTGACACTCGATGGACTCCAAAGTCCGATGGTCGAAGACGACCGCCAGGCTCACGTGAGTAACTTTGGCTCGAGGGGCGCGCCTCAGGCTCAAAGGTAGGCACAACCACAGCTAGTGAGGGCTAAGGCAAAGGAGTTGGTGATGTCGTGCGAGGAAATGCGTGCATGGGAGACAAGGGAGTGGGTGTGACAATAGGAGCAGGTGAGGCAGGCCCTCGCACGGAGGCATGAGTATCGGTGGACACAGGGTCGGTCACAGGAGTACGCATAGGTACAGGATCATGGGTACCTATGGGGTGTGAGGGAAAAGGGCTAGAAATCAGCTGTGCTGGAGAGGTCTTTGGGTCGATAGAGATGATTGCTGGGTCATCAAGAGCCGAAGACCGAGGGAACTCAAACAGACACATCAGCCTGGCGAGAGATGCTCGTAGGCACAGACTCCCCCATCCGTTAAAAAACCTCACACGTAGGAACATGCGTGACAGACAATGACATGATCGATGTCAGATCATGGTAGGTGGGGGACTCAAATATGAGCGCATCGCGTGACTCAACGATGCGACGGCAAGCAGGATCCCAAAACCTCCAGGCCTTCGATCGTAGGGAGAAACCTACAAAGGCACACAAGCGACCCCGCGGTGAGACCTTGGACCCCTGTTAGTCCTCGGTGTATCACACAAATGCCAAGGATCCCTAGACGTGAGTAAGGCGCAGGTCAGTATGGTGGCTGAACCAGAGCTCATATGGTGTGACGTGGTCGAGAAGGGGACCGTGCGGGAGGCGGTTCCAGATCCAAGTTGTATTGGCGAATCCTTCAAAGGCGAAGGACTCTGAGAGACCGCACTCAGACCGCGTAGCGCGAACCACATCCTCCATGGTGCGGTTCCATCGCTCAAAAACACTGTTTTGCTTAAGAGTAGCAAGAGCGGAGACCTGGTGAAAGATACCGTGCTCGGCGAATAAGTTGTCCATCTTGCCAAAAAACTTGCTGTTGTGATCCGAGGAGAAGGTATGCAGCGTGTGGCCGGACTGACCCTCAACCATCAATAGCCAGAGGCAAACCGGGAGAGCGACATCACTCTTCTGGCGTAGGCTGTAGACCCTTCGCATCCGGGTGAAGTCATCAGTCAGGGTCACGACATATGGACCCCGATCGGACAGAGATCAACAGGAAGAGGACCAAGAAGGTCCAAATGGACTAAGTCAAGAGGGCAAAGTGCGCGAGAACGGAAGTTAGGGCAGTTGCAACGATGCATATTATCCTGAGCGTAGAAGAGACAGTCGGTCTTGGGCGGTTTCTCGAAAGAAGCCGCGTCAGGACCGAGGGCGGGTTGTGTCCGAATGAGCTATGACACAGTGTCGGAGCCTACATGACACAGAGGACAATGAAGAAATTACTACTGCTCAGGAGACAAAATGCGAGTGACAAAGACATGAGCTTAAGGGGAGGGGGAACAAGGAGGAGACCTTTGAAAGACACGATAGAGGTCATCCACAATAGAGGCACGAAGAACAACGCTACGAGTTTCAATAGCAATCACAGTCGCGGAGTGTGCAGTGTGCTCCACAGAGAGTCCCATCAGTATTCAGGCACGTACTGGAACCAAACTAAGCTCAAGGTCAGGTACAAACAGCACCTTGGAAAGATACAGAGGGCCAATCGGACCATCGACACACACAACCGCAACACCCTGGAGTGGTAAGGACTGACCAGAGCCTGTGCGAACGAAAGGAACAGATACAACAGAGCCAAGAACAACAAAGTCACTACGACGACAAGTCGTGTGATGAGTGGCACCGGAATCGATGATCCAAGTGCCACCGGAATCATGACGAGAGGACGTCACTGTACAACAAGCAATGGAACACTCGGCTTAAGACGGACACTGGGAAGTAGGTGGGGATGAACAACGAAAGGCACAAAGCTCAGACTCATGAATCTAATCGGTACAGTCAGGCCCATCGTCATCACATTCCAGCTGTGCCCCTCCACACGAATCATCCCGAGCAACAAGAGCAGTCGGATAGACAGTCTGTGAACCACCCAGCTGTGACAACATAAAAGCACCTCTCTGAAAGCGAATCACCTGAAGGTTTTGGAGCTCGGCGATGGTGTGGTCATGTGGGTCCGGTTTGTCGCTGCTTGCCGGTGGTGAAGCGGAAACTGCTGTGGTCATCATCGCCGTGCGCCCTGAGGATGTGCTGCTGGACGTGGACCGTACTGTGTGCGCAGCCTGAAGCCCACGAGTAATCCGTGCCCAATTAATCGGCTGCTGGCACTCGGTGTAGCGATGAGCGCCTCCATAGTTTTAGTAGTGAACAGAGCATCCACTGCTACTGCCCGATGATGGCTCCTGTTGTGACTGTTGCTGGCCCGAGCTGCGCCTCCATCTCCCCTTTTTCCCCTATGCTGCTGTTGTGACACCGTGTGTCTGAGTCAGTATAATCAGGGTGGAAGAGGAAGAGGACGTAACAAAGGATGGAGAAGGAGACTGTAGGAGGGGCGTTCGTGGTGATGCGATAACTGCTACAGCAAGGGGAGTCTCTTGATGAGCCACGGCTGTCTCACGGGTGGAAGTCACCTCGAGGAAGAGCTGGTACGTCGAGGGACGAAGCTGTAGTGAGGCAGAAAAATTCTCGAGCACGGAGTCGCTATACCTCCTGAAGATGTCTGTGTGCTCAAGGCAAACTCCGAGCTGCGGAGCGCCCACAACCGTGTACCTCCTGAGGTCCCAAGGTGCGTGTAGATGCGCATGGCACGTCGCCAATAGTCAGATGCAAGCTCGGCAGGGCCCTGACAAAGGGAGTGAAAGGCATGAATATGAGCAGTACAGGTGGCATGCGTTTCTATAGCAAGCAGGGATAGTGCCAAGTCCCACCCCCCGCGTCGATCAATGCCGGTGCCTATGCTGGCCTCGCCAAGGAATGAGTGGAAGTTGACGACGGTCTTGCGCGGCATAGCGTAAAGAAGCTCGCGCATCGCTCTAGCTGCTGTCAACACATGTGCTCGGTCCGTAGTCTGATACAAACTGTGATAGTAGGGCCACACTCCCTCTGAAGTGGCCCAAACCTGGAAAAGGATATCCGAGCAGTCAAACCTATCCTTGCTGACATGCTGTGGGGGTGGTGTCTCGAAGTCCTTGGGTTGCCGCTCCATAGGGAGAGCAACCTCAAGCTGAGAAGGACGAGGGATGGGGAAGACACCAAGAATAGGGAAGTCGCTAGAGTGGAGGTCAAGTAACGATCGAATTTCGAGAAAATGAGATGTGTGTGGGGGCCGAGAGCTTGTCTGGAGTTGGCAGAGATGCTCCTGAAGTACACGAATCTCACACTCAGGGGAGTCACCCTATATGCCTCATACATCTGGATCCTCATCCTAAGGATCAAGAGGTGGCGGGTCGCATCCAGCTCCTGTCTCTGGTGCTGGAGTTGACTGTTGTGTGGAGGGTGCAACACCGGTAGCTCCCTCAGAGGTCTGTAGTGGGGCCGTGGACTGACCCCAAAGAAGCATAGTGAGTATACGGATGACGCCAGTCTGCTCCCGCTGTAAGCGATGCATCTCGTCCTGCTCGCTCCGCAGGTCCTCAATAGCCTGCGAGCATGGGCTCATGACCCCTCGTGAGGAAGAAGTGGGATCTAGTATACTCTTTCCCTTAACATCGGACGGAGCCATGTCACCGCTTATTATGGGCTGAGATGATAACTTGGTCGGATAGCGGAAAAGTTAGTATTTCTCAAGGAGTTGAAACACTGGCAACGTTTGACTCTCTGACCAGAACTTTGACTAAGGAAAGTGCTGACGTCAGCAGGTGGTTGCTGATATCAGCATGACCTGATGATATCAGCAAGAAAAATGCTGACGAAAGCTCCCCCCTTTTCCTTTTTTTTTTCTGACAACCTTCAGGGTTGTTGCCCCACTGGGAAGGGGTGTAGCTGCTCTGCAGCAGCTGCGAGGAAGCTACGCGGAAGCATCGTACCAGCTTCTGCTCTGTGGCTGCTACTGTTGCGCCGGCACCTACAAAGAGATATGAAAAATGACAGGTACATGGCATAAGTACCTGCTGCAGCACACAGCGGTTGTCCCACACGGCAGCACACAATCTGTCCTAAAACCTGCCCAAAACCGATGTTTTGGCCGTAACTCTACGCAGACATGTCATAATGGTATGCCATCTAAACCTAGACGTGCAAAATCATAAGCCGGACACTATGACTGGTCACATGCATGCATCCGGACTCAAACGGTGGACACACAATGCAAAAAAATGCAAATCGGGACCACGGCCAGTCCACCAATAAACTCGTGCTTGATGCAGAAAAACTGCAGGAGGTCCCGGGCACCGTCCAGAACTCTGGAACAGTCGTCGGTCAGCTCCAAGCTGGTAGTCCACTATCAAGCAACGCACCGGTACCACCAGGGTCCGCATCAGGGATCTGCACGAGTATGGACATAACCGAGTGGTCACAATAAACTGTACAGGTCGACAGGAACGTCACCCAAAAAAAAAAGAATAGCGTGCCAAATTCCACACAAATGCCAACCAAATGGACCAACCTTACTTAAGGGTATAAATATTTCACAAGAACACCTTGTGAGAAGCTACATGGAAGCTTCCTAGCACTGTTGTTGCTGACAAGGCAATGCTGTCCAGTAAACGATTTTAGTAGCGCAAGGGCAGGTGCAGAAATAGTAGGGATCCAGGTGAGACGTTCACAGTCTCATGAGCATAGTAGCTTCAACGTGCAGAGATGAATGACAACTGACAAGTACATAGCATAAATAATTTTTGCGAGGCACGGTGGGTGACGCACGTGACTGTTTCAGTTTGTTCTAAAACCAAGCAAAAACATTGTTCTTGCCGTACATCTGTGCACATGCATCCAAGCGCAACACTGTCTAAACCTACACATGCAATGTCTTGAGCCGGATGCTATGACTGGTGACACGCACATGTCTGGCATCAAAACACAATACAAAACATGCAAATTCAGCATAAGACCAATCCAAACTCTAGTGGCTACAGAAAAACTCCAAAGTACACGAACAAGCACTTGGGACATTGTAGC
Organism: Penium margaritaceum; assembly: GCA_023375785.1. Classification (NCBI taxonomy): domain Eukaryota; kingdom Viridiplantae; phylum Streptophyta; class Zygnematophyceae; order Desmidiales; family Peniaceae; genus Penium; species Penium margaritaceum. The sequence goes on from SZWC01014568.1 coordinate 46,142, forward strand.
GGTTGTTCGGCAGTTGCTAGTAGGTGAAGCCACCACCCATTGGTGCGCCGCCACCAGGTGGGTCCGTATCAGGGATTTGCACAAGCCTGGACAAGACCGAGTGGTCACACTATGCTCTACAGACAGACGGTGACAGCTCACATCACAGCACTCCCCCATGACCCGATGGTATGCATGTCCATATACCTGCAAAACTGACACAGGTGCTTAACTAAATGCTTAATGTTCCATAATCACAAACCCCGCTCTTAACTACTCTCAGGTAAGGGGCAAAGCGTGACAAAACAAATGGCCGCCATGAACTTTCCGCGGGCCAATGCCTTAGTCATGAAGTCAACCCGCTGCATGTCAATGCCGACCCAAATGATGGAGATCACTTGTCGCTCCACAAGATCACGCGCAAAGTGATGCTTAACATGAATGTGTTTCTGTGCGTGCATGGAAAATACTAGCATTCTATGTAATGGAAAGAGCACTCTGGTTGTCACAGCTTAAAATGATTGAAGGCATAGATTATGCAACTCACCAAGTATACACTACAGCAACACCGCCTAAGCATTAACAGTCCCCATTGTAACATGTTTGGCCTGTGACGAGCTACATGCAATGTTTTCCTACTTGCCGTTACGCCAAGACAAAGCGGCGTCACCCGGCAAGAACATGTAGCGTGTCTGACTACGCTCATCAAGGCTCCGTGCTCAGTTGGTATCTGTGTAGCCGTCGACTACTAGCAAACATTGATGTGGAAAGCAGAGTCCAAGATACGGTATGGATACAACATACGACACCACTCGAACAATCGTGTGAAGGGCTCTCACCCTAGGATACTGTAAAAACTGTGAAAGGAGGTTGACGGCAAAGGCAATGTCGGGTCGTGTGGTTGTGGCCAAGAACATAAAAGAGCAAATGAGGTACAAGTACAGGTTCGCGTCCACCGTTTCCTCTGGTTGTGCTGGATCCTCCACTTTCATAGCATCCTACCTGATAGGTGTGATGGGGGTGGACACATCGGGAACTGTACCAAGGAGGTCAACAAAACGCTCCCCTACAATGTAAGCGTAACGTGCCGGATGGAGCAAGAGTGTCCGCCTCTCAGGATTACATACGATCTCCATTCGAAGAAACACGGTTGGAGGACCAAGGTCGTTCATCTTTTAGGCAGCCAAAATGATTGCCTTAGCCTCCTTCACGACATCCATAGTATGAGACGCAATCCGGAGGTCGCGCACGTGGACCAGGATGACGGTGAAGCTATGAGAAAGAGGGACGGGTCGACGTCATTCTGTCATTGGTTAGTGTGCCGGTGATCTCACGGTTCCAATACCTAGGTAAGTGTTTCAAACAGTACAAGGCCTTGCACAAGCACCAGACCCTATCATGGACCTCAAAAACTGGTGGCTTGACCATGTAGATCTCCTCAGTTAAGGTGACATGGAGGAACACATTTTTCACATCCATTTGGTCTAGCTCCCAGTTGTGGTGAGCAACAACCTCGAATAGAGCACGAAAGATGGTCATACAATTAATGAGTGTGAAGGTAGCAGTGAAGTTCATACCATCAACTTGTGAAAATCTCTTGGCCATCAAGCAAGCCTTGTAGTGATCCAGTGTGCCATCAGGCTTCATCTTCTTACAAAAGACCAATGTGGCCTGTAAAGCCTTCCAATCAGGCGAGAGGTTGACAAGCTCTTAAATACCATGCTCACGAATGACTCTTAGCTCATCCTCACAAGCAGCACGGCACAACTCTACATCCTGATTTGAGACTGCCTCCTTCAACGTGGGTGGATCAGGCATCATCGAGGGATAGCACCGGATGGCTAAGACACACGCCTCAAAACTCTGTCTGACCACGACAAGGTCGGTTGCAAAACTACAAGTGACTGAAATCTCTCAAGAGGAAGGACAAGGTGGGTACACCTTCATGTAGTTCACCTAGAATCTCAGACCAAGGGCCATTGCCAGGCTTTCCACTCTAAAAACTACAACTCGAACGTCTAGACGCCAAGTTATTAGTACGCTAAGCCTTAGAGACCAATGGTTAGAGACTTCCATCGGGCTCGCGGGAGTCCAATCCTGAAGTAAGCAGACTGTTGGGCCTCAACCGTTGGAGTTGTGGACTTGCAGGGCAGGGGAAAGGGTGCACGAGGAACATGGACAGGTACCAGCTCGCACATAGGATGAGCAAGTCTAAGCACATAAGTAGGTGGGATCAAGTGTGCCGGAGGGAACTGGCACTGGCATGGTATGAGGTGTGCTCAAGGGGACATGCGCTAAAAAAACTTCAATTGTGTTGGAGGGGACTGAGGCTGGCATAGGATCAAGTGTGTGAGAGGGGACTGATGCTAGCAAGAGATCAAGTGTGCCGATGCAGACCGATCAGCCTATTGGACCTACGAGCACGATCGCTGGATCGTCAGTAGCAAGAGACGCAGACCACTAGTGAGGAGGCCTGGTAGGATCCATCTAGAGGATGAGCCTCCACCATCCACCAATGAGCCACACAAGTGGGAATTTGGTCAATGGCCAGTGACACACTGCTATACAAGACGCGGTGAGATTTTGGACCCTTGCAAGTCCTCGATGTACTTGATGCAGGCTAGAGATTCCCAAGCACAAGCAAGGTAGAGACCGAAGTGATGGATGAACCATAGCTCGTATGATGTGACATGGTCAAGAAGAGGACCATGCGGCAAGCTGTTCCTGACCCACATCATGTAGGAGAAGCCCTCAAATTCAAATGATTCTAGAAGAGTACAATCAAACCTCATTGCACAGACCACATCCTCCATTGTGCGGTGCCAACGCCTTGATACACCATTTTTTAATGGTGTAGTGGGAGCAGAGATTTGGTGAAAGACATGAAGCTTAGAAAACTAGGCATCCATCTAACCTCAGAACTCACCACAACAATCCGAACGGAACGTGTGGAGGGTGTGACGGGATTGGTGCTCAGCCATCACTAGCCACAAGCACACCGACAGAGCCATACTGCTCTTGTGGAGGAGGCTGTAGACCTACTGCATCCGAGTGAATTCATTATTCTGGGTGAGTACATAGTGACACGTTACGAGAGGGACTCAACTGGGAGAGGATCGAGGAGGTTGGAGTGGACCAACTCCAATGGACATAGTGCTTGTGAGGTGGAATTAGGATAAGCGCAACGATGCATCTTACCCTGAGCACAAAAGAGACAATCGGTTTTGGATGGCTTCTTGAAGGAAGCCACATTAAGACCGAGGTTGGACTATGTCTGAATGAGGTTGAACATTGTGTCCGAGCTCATATTACATTGGTAGTGATGTAACAAGCGCTGGTGCTCAGGAGAGAGCATGCCACTTACTAACACATTTGTGAAAGAGGACGAGGAAGGAGGCGCGGAGGGAAGGTAGTGAGCAACGCGGCACAGGTTATCAACAACAGAAGAAAGGATGACAACAACATGAGTAACAGTAGAAACAATGGCAGCATTAGTAGAGTTCTCAACATAAATACCCATCCAAGTGTAGGCATGAACAGACAGTAGACTGAGCTTTAGAGTAGGAACCTACAGCAGCTCAAAGGTGTACAAAGGCTAGACGGATCATCAAAGTGCATGACCTCAACGTCCTGAACTGATAAAGATTCACCAGATCCAGTACGAAGAGATCAAACAGACCAAAAAAGGGTCGCGGTCAATGAAGTCAAAATGACAACAAGTCATGTGGTGAGTGACGTTGGAGTCGATGATCCAGGTGCCACTCGCCTTAAGAACCATCGTCAAAACTACTTAACGGGCAACAGAACACTGCGCAACTACCGGACACATAGCACGAATAATGGATTCACAACAGAAATAACGACTCTGGGACTTGTCCCACCACTTTGTATGGTCAGGCCCAAAGTCATAACATGCAGTCAATGTTCTCCTACACACATCATCATGGGCGAAAAACTCAATAGTACAAGCAGACTGTGATCACATGATTGTGTTAACACACTCGCATCTCGTTGAGTGTGGAGCACTAGAAGATAACAAAGCTCCATGCTAATTTGGTCGCGAGGGTCTTTGGCATCCACGTCATCAGAGACGGGTGGAAAGTCAGTTATCGTTTTGGTTGTACGCCCGCTTTGGATTGCACTGGAGGCAGCCGTGCTTGGTCTTAAGGCCTCCAATGATCCACGTCCAATGGAGGGATTGTGCATACTCTGTGTAGAGATATGTGCCTCCATAGCTGAGGTAGTGGACTAAACATCCACTCGCACCACCGGACTACAGTGGACGCTGCTGGTACTGTTGTTGCTACTGCTACCCCTTACCACGACTCCGTTTGTCCTTCTTCTCCTCTACAGCGATGGCCATACCATGGGAGGAGGAGGAAAGAGAAGAGAGTGAGGATGAGGCACTAAAGAGGGGAGGTGTTTTCGATGAGATAGTTGTCATGACAACCAGTTGACTCACGTGATGGGCCTTTGTAGCCTCATGTGCGACGGTCTACTATAGGTAGTATTGGTTGGGCCCAAGTGAGGAGCTGCAAGGAGGCCAACATCTCGGCGAGAATCGCATGGTCAAAGAAGGTGAACATGTCTACGAACTCCATGTGGGTTTCAACCATGATGATATGTACGGCTCGCAGCTAGTAGCCGCTGATGGTGCAAAGGTGAGTGTGGATGTGAATGCCTCACCGCTAGTGGGCTGCCGCACGCTCAGAGGGTCCCCATCGAAGGGAGCCAAACTCCTGGAGATGTCCCGTCATCGTTGCATGGGTCATCGCTGTTTGCAAGTTCAAGATCACCTCCCAGCCGCGGTTGGTATTCGCTTTAGTGCTTATAACAGGGGTCTCCATGAATGGGCGGAAATCGACAACAATGTCCTTGGGCACAGCGTAGAGCAAGCCGCACATAGCCCTCATTGCAACTTGAACCTGGTGGGGGTTGGTTGTCATATAATGGCTCAAGTAATATGGGTAAAACCCCTACGCATGAGTCCACACTTAGAAGAGTGTTTTCCAGGCCAAACTTAACATCGCTATTGTTGCGTGGTGGCGGGGTATCAAATTCCTTCGGCCACCGGACTGTGGAAAGGACGACCTTAGAGGCACACTTGAGTGCACCGAGAATCGGAAGCCCACTAAAGGACATGCCGAGAGAGCGGTGGTGCGAGAATGAATGTGCAGACATTCTGGAAACATGTATGGGAGTGGCCCACCAACCCAACTGGAGACATCTCATCTCTTCGACAATCTCTCATCACTGGAGGTTAGAAGCATGGCAACCGGGGACTCCAGGGCATCGTAATTGCTGATGTCAACCATCACTATTGTCACTACTACTATCATATCCAGTCGGTAGCTGTTGTTGCATGCCCTCTTGTTGCACACCCTACTGCTAAACGTCTTGCTATGGTGCTTTAGCTGTGGCTAGCAAACACTTATGCATCCTTTGTAGGATGGTGAGAATACAAGCCTATACAGTGATCCTATAATCTGTGGTACCTATTTGTAAACCTGGATCCAGGATCCGGATCCTCGAATCTGGATCCACTCTCTAGGATCTGGTTGATTTCCACGGATCCTAAGCCAGGTTCGCGGGGGAGGGGGGTAGACATGCCAAGAGGTTCGGGTAAGCACCTAGAAAACCATTCATGATACTCAATTATGAACTTCAGAAAACGTTCACGTACCGCGACTGTCAGCAGGCCGACTCTACCACAATGTTAACCGCCTCCAGCAACGTCCTAGTGGGTCCACATGTATCAACGTGAACATGCAAAGATAGCTGTGTGACACACTCTGTACACTACTATTGGTTCATCACCATATCTTACGACATGCAGCCAAAAAGGGACAGCCTAACATCACTGTCACAAAGAAGGATGCATCATGTTCGTATATGTCTTGGAGGCATATTCAAACGTTGATTTGTGACATCACAGAACCGCATCAAACGACGTGTTGCACCGTTGGATAGGGGTCCTGCAATGCGGTGGAGACAAGTATCCACAGTTGGACACCGGTAGAGCTCCACGGTGCCCACTCTTGCTGCCCGGTTCACGCTAACGACATTGTCATGGCATATAACGATGCCACCACTGATATAGCTGTAAATTGGGAGGAGATGCCAATCCTCGACGAAGAAGAAAAAGAATCAAAGACAGGCCGTGAGTGAGAAGTGGAAGCAGAATTAATCTTACATATGGGGCTCATTCAAGAAGCTCGGCGGGGTGCCCGCCCACGCCATGTGCCTTATCTGCACCAGAGATATGATGAAACCTGTCACCTTGAGCTACAAGAACGGTTCAACCGGGAACTTGTCAAAATACATGCGCCTCATACATGCCGTTTTATACCGCGAGCTGAAGGTAATGGTGGCTGCTGGCAAGGTGGAGGAAGCGAGTCTTGCTGTTGTAGAGCACAAGAATGCACCTCCAAACAACGAGGAGAACTCGGAGCTAGCACACGGAATGGCATGAGTTGGCATCTTGTTCAACAAAGAGGACTTCCATGGACTGCTATGGAAGCATGTTGTTGACAAGAACTTATTATTCTTCTCAATCAAAACCTTATGGTTTGCCAAGGCTTTTGCCCATGCAAACCCCGCAGTAGTGTTACCTTGGCGCTTGACCATCACCCGCGCCATACGCATCGCCTCTCAAGCGTACCATAAATACATCAAGATGCAATTGGGAGCCATGACGTTGACCATCTTGTTCACCACGGATGGCTGGAAAGCGGAGAACAACGTCAAGTACCTAGGGGTGACGACCCGGTGGATCGACGATACGTACAACGTGTGCACCATTGTCCTCATCTTCCCCGCCATCCACAAGGGAGCTGCTATAGACAACCTCTTTGAGCTCCTTAGAATTGCACTGCAATAGTGGGATTTGTGGGACCACATGTTTTTCTTAACCAAGGACAACGTGAGCACAAGTGACTCCCTTGTCGAAAACTCCCTTTTCCGTAACAACAATGCTTTTACAAAGTCTGGCCACATCTACTATTTGGGCCACGTGATGAATCAGGCTGTTGGTGATCTGTTGAAGCAGCAGCATGTCTCTGCCATTCTGTAACAAGTTCGGGCCATTGATGTTTGTGCTTGTGACACGTTCTCCCACACGCGAGGAGTCTCTTGTTGCAGCTCTTGAGGCCAGGGATCTCAAGTACCGTTCTATCCACCTCGACACTAAGACAAGGTGGAACTTTGCTGTAGACATGCAAATGTGTGTTATTGTTGTGAAGAGCATGCTTGATACATGGTTGGAGGATCATGGCAGGGATGGTGCACACCTGAAGCTAAGCTTTGAGGATTGGGAGCTCATTGAGCAGGTCACGGTCATCTTGAAGCCCTTTAAGGGCTTTACAGATGACATTCCTGGTGCATACTATCCCACCCTCTCCCTTGTGATCCCATTATGTACATCATTCTTGAACAAGATGCAGACATGGCTAGTCAAGGCTTTGGCAACTGAGAAGAAAAGCAAGCGACGCGGTGCTGCTTGTTGCCTAGACTGCAAGGAGCAGTTGATGGTGGAGCTGAAGCCAGGGCTTTCAACAAGCATCACAAAACAGGAGAAGGACGCCCACTTGTGTATGGACCGACACGTGTTGGCGACATGCCTGGACCCGCACTTCAGGCTGCGGTTCTATGGTAGAGTTCATCCCAAGATTAGCATCAATAGCGCAGCCGAGCTACACGTCAAGGTCGTTAAGCTGTTGAGACCATGCCATACCCGTGTTGGAGAAATGCGAGGCCGCTGAGGTTGCAGCAGCAGGGGTGGCCGCAACCGCCACTACCGGCACTATCCAAGCACGTGCAAGTGGGAAGAATGAGAGAAAAAACTCTGGAGCTGCGTCATCCTCCACGACAGCTACAGAATCAGGCAAGTACACTTATACAGTGTCTCATGAGCAAATCAATGTTTCTGTACATCATCTGTGCATCAACAACATCCACTATTGCGACACCATCTGAGCCCGCAAGCGGGAAGACAGAGCCACGACGTAGCAATAGACTTGAGCAGGAGCCAAGCATCCTCAAGGTAGCACTGGAGGACATGGAAGCGGACATGTTCCTAGAGCAAGAAGAACCCCAAGTGCAGATTGAACCATCATCTCTAGAGCTGGAGGTGGAGTGCTGGATCAAAGGGCGGTAACTGCAAAGTGCTGGTGTACCTGAAGAAGAACCAGACCGCTTTCACCACATTCCACCTAGCTGCTCCTGATCTATGGGTAGTGCCAGATACTAGCACATCCACAGAGAGACTCTTATCTATGGAACGTTACATCATCATGAGTTTCAGACAATCCTTTGTGGACCTGACCATTGAGAACCTCATGCTGCTCAAATCTTGGATCAACGATACAAGTCTAGTGTCTTTCCAAGTGGCCCCACATTGTGGTGTAGCTCCAGAGTTGGAGGCAGAAGAGAAGTTGGTGAACTAGCATTGTAGTATTGCTGAAGATTACGAGGTGGATGTAGTTGATGAAGGAGATGAGGGAGATGACGAGGATGGGGATGAGGGAGATGATGCAGAGGGTGAAGAGGGCGGTGGGATGGAAAAAGTGGTGGGATCAACTGAGACTTAGTCTAAGCAGATAGGATGGAGATCCATGCATTCAGTTCCATGGCTGCCACTTTTCATGAGGCAAGTTTTCACTCATGCAGAATAATGACTTTTCATGACCTTGCATCATTTCATTTTCATGCTGGTGTATGCAGTGAAATGTATGGAAAACTAACCAAATTGATCATGTGTAGACATTGACTGGGTACAGTTGCAAAACAATGAGCATGGAAAATTGTGGCAGTCATACACTCGTGAATCAATGTGGATGGATTCATGGATCCTAAGAATCCATATGCAAGGATCTGGATCCATGTTGGGGATTCGACCTCTTGGTCTGGATCCTCCTCAAGATTTGCGGATATGATCCATGTGTAGCCTTATGAGAATCTCTTCAAGGGTGGCCGCTGAGCTGCCTGTTGCTACCAGATGTCCTCCTACACCTCGAATAGGTAGTCGATGGCCTGGGAGCGAGGACTAGAGGTGTCAACCAAAGATCCTGAAGGAGCAATAGGCTCCTGCTTGTCGTCGCAAGGCGCCATGTGGGCCACTTACTAGGAAAACACACAAAACTGGTCTAATTGAGAATGTGACTGTGTTTCTCGACTATTTGAAGTACTAGCAAATTTTAAAATCTCGTTCAAGAATTTTGTGAAAAACGTTGTGATGATGTCAACACCCACAATGATGACATCAGAATGAAGGTTGTCCAAATGCAACAAATTTAGGAACGATGATGAGAGAGACAATGGCGAATGCAATAGTGGTAGTTTCACACCCAAGAAAAAAGGGCGTAAACGTCTCATTTCTTGTGTCTGTCTGAAATTCCAAATCTTTCTGGTTCTGTGATCAAATTTTCATAACTGACAGCTACAGGGCATCAAGCAAAGCGGGAGTGGATGTGTTTGAGAGCTCATGAATAGATTTTTCCAATGAGCCCTCGCATGCCACAAATGGTGGTCAATTGTGGCAATCCTGCTCGCAAACGTCCCGAGGGAAGGTGGTAGATGCAAGTTGAAATGAAACTTCAAAGAAGCTTCGCGGACGGTCCAGCACCACCACGTGCTTGAACTGCCAGTGGACAGGGTTGGGCAATCCACCACTGCCTCCATGGCAATGGCGTGATGATGCGATTTCAGCTTTTGCCACGATGAATTTTCTGCTGATGCTGTGTGCTATGGTGTGTCAACGTGGCTTAGTGGGCCATCCCAAGACCCGTAGTTATAGCTTTGGCTCTCACTACTGCTGCCACTACTGTGTCTATTATCTGCAGCTCAAGAAGGGATGCCTCACTGTTCTGATATGATGAGAAGCTACCTCAAACCTTCCTAACACTGCTACTGCTTATGGGACAACACTGTCCAGTAGCGATTACGCTAGCGCATAGGATGGGTGCAGAAACAACAAGGATTGGGCTAGGCAAGATGCTGAGAGTCTCACGAGCATAATAGCTTCAATGTACAAAGAGGAGTGATAACTGATAAGCACACAACATAAACACCTCTTGTGGCGTACGGCGGGTGATGGACACATAAGTGTCAGATTTTCCTAAAACCGGATCAAAACCATTGTTTTGGCTGTAGCTTTGCGTACAGGCATCCAAACACAACACCATCTGAACCTACAGATGCAAAATCTTAAGGAAAATACTACAATTGGTCACATGTAGAGATCTGACATTGATGAGTGGATGCACAATGCAAAACATGCAAGTCGGGCTAAAGAGCCAATCAACCAAGAAAACTTTAACGCATACAGAAGAACGACAGATTACCCAAGCACGCACTCAAGATGTTGTGGTAGCTGTTTGGCAGCTGCTGGTGGGTGGAGCCACCGATGGTGCTCGCGCGGCAGCTGGGTTCGTATCAAGTATCTGCATGAGCATGGACAAGGTTGAGTGGTCATAGCAAGATGGTCAGACACATGGAGATGACTCACATTACAACACCTTGCTTCTTTTCTAAGCCATCGCTTGATCCTATAGAAGCATAATGTTGAGTCTATTGCAAACGTGGTGTCATGTTTCTATTGAAATACATGCTTAGTTTGGACCAATCAACGTATTGAGGTGCAAGAGTTAGCAGTGGTTTTTTTTCTCCAACGCAGAGTAGTGTCATCGGCAAGGGAATGCAGCACATTTTCATGCATGACAAGAATGTGTGATGAATCCCCTCGAGTGAGTTAATATTGGCTGACATGCTTAGGTCGAATACATAGGCTTTTTTTTAGAGCAGTATCTCTCTTACTCCACAAGTTTACATGACTCACACAGTAGAGGCACCATGTCCAAGCTAGTCATTTGTCTTGGAGAAGCTTAGAATGCTTATTAGTTTGGTCATATGCGAGGTAAACAAAACCATCATGTATGTGGCATATAGACATCCGCAGTAATCATGTCCAGATACCACACTTCTTTGCAATGGCGGCCCAAATTTAGGTCTTCCCTCAAGGTGAACGCATCAGAGGTTGAGACATTAGTGTCCCTTTTGCCACCACAGTGTCCAACACTTGTGGGGCGGCGGCCTCTACTTGCATTGTCACTTAACCTCCATGATTCAGGTACCTGAGACTTGCTCAATTAGCTTTGGCATGATTATGATGGCGAATGGTAGCAACAAAGATGAGACAAAAAGGATGCTCGTACTCTGTTGGAGGCTTGCTTCTCATACAGACATGAACCTCTGTGTCGCATTGAACATTGTGTTGTGCATCCATATTCCTATCTCTCTGGTAAGTGTACTATCCATCCATGAGAAGTGGCTTGTATATGTACTTAAGTTCCAGTGTCACTCGTTTTCTAGGATCGTATGATGAGGATGCTAAACAAGCTACTAAAAATCGTAAAGCAGAGAGATGTGGCTTTGTACAAGGCCATTATTTTGCCAACATGGACAGCGACAAGCTCGTCCGTCAAAGACCATGCTATTGCTTGTTTTTTTTACCTCACGTAGACGCGCTATGAGCTTGGCCGCGTGGAATTCCATTGCATAGAGGCAAATAAGAAGGGATGCGCACGGAGAGTGACGGGTGTAGCAGCATCCAAGATGGGACCTCACAAGTTGTAAAATGTTCCACTTTAAGAAAAACTAAGGAGAGGTTCTTTTTGACTGGTAAATTTGCCTCTCCCTGATTTCATGGTTCAACATTTGTGAAAGCATCCATTGCTATGTTCTCCACGGTTATATGTTGTAATCAGCTATCAGACTGAACCCCCATGCCTGTTTCCGATCAAGGTACCCTGGTGTCGTAGGCATTCGTGACAAAACAACCTCTTTTTAAAAACAAATCTATGTATTTGTATGGGCGTGCAATTATTCTCTAGTGTTTTGTGTGATCTAACAATTATCGACGGATCCATTCAAATTTTTGTAAGAACTTATTCAAAATGGTGAAAATCCTGAACCCCTGTTTTGTCACCCGTGATCCTCATATACCCCTCTGTCGAAACAATAAGCTCCATCCGCCCCTCCGTCGGAACAATAAGCCCCATTTGCCCTCGTCCGAAAACAATAAGCCTCTCTACTCCTGTCTCAGAAGAACGAGCTCCATATATCCCTTGGCTTGTAGTTGAGGTCGAACTGTCAAAAATCATGGAATATAAGCCTAATGTATCCAACGCGCAGGGTGTGCTTGGTGACGTCCATCAGAACCGAACCATATCTTAGACACTTTCTGCCAAACGCAAATGTCTTGGTTTGGGTAGAGGCTCGTCATGGTACTCGTGAACGCACCTCCTTGCTTAGGTGTGCGTGCAACCGCACATGACGGGTCTAAATGTGAAGTGATACTATTCATATCCACGAAGCGGTACAGGCCATAGTCGTCTCATTTGCACTGTGAAACCCGTAACTATGCTCTACATATTTAACGGTTATGATCACAATCAATTTCCTCCTCCCTCATGTACTGATGAGTACTTTGCATCTATTAACATGTCCCATGTTTGAGACACGCTTCCTTTGCCTCCGTTGCAGTGTAGGGTGGGTCACCAAGAGCCATTGCACGGTCCTTGAGGAACCGTGACACTCTTCCCCATGGAACATGGCACTACGGTGGTCGAGTGGGCTAAGATAAAGCACGCATGGGATATGATCAACCCAAACACACCCGTGGATCCATACACCATGTGTTGGCACTTGGACATGCGGGCACCCCATGCTCGATGTACTTTCCACCGAATGGGGATCCATGGACCTCGGTGTAGCCAATTCCCTATTCCTGGATGTGACGATGGAGGACGCATGGCTATGGAGGAAGTCATTGTCACTATGTACTCATTGTTATTGAAGCCTATCAGGTGGTCATTTGAGTTCAATTATTCTTCACAAGAAATGAGTGAACTACCATCTCCATTATGATTTATTATCGTCAAAAAACACACTGAATGGAATCCATTAAGTGTTCAACATATACAAAATGATGTACAGTGCATCAGCCACAATAGTTTACGTTTACGGCATATGCACGTTGAACTTTACTTATGACGACAATGTCTATTACTTCAGACACAATATAATTGCATGTGGAGCATAGGCCTTGCTCTAGACGCATACTGAACAGCTCTGCTTCACACGCATACTCAATATCCTTGCATACTGAACAACCTTTCTTGTAAGCTCTATGTAAGACGAACACAGTGAATGAATTTCCACAAGACGTTTTCAATTGGATTACGCCTGTACTATTGGGAGATCTCATAAATCCCTCAGATTGTACTAGTAGAAAATGCAACAATTTGTGATTTTGTGTCTCTTCTAATCTCTTTTTTTTTTCTTCTTACTTCTTTCTAATGAAGTGAAATTTAGGTTGAAGACATGTCTAGTGCCTATCATGCTCATTTGACGTTTATCCTTCCTGCACACAAGCTTCATACAACATGGTACGCAACAACCTTTTCCATGTGCAATGAATTGACCTCTATGATTCATGTCAGAGGAGGTGATTGAGAAAGGAATTTCTTGTAAAGGATGGTGAAACAAACACGCATGACTAATGACTCCAGACAGTGAAGGTGGGATACATGATCTCCTCAAACAGTTCTTGATTCGACCCTTGGAGGAAATGAACAATGTCACAAACAGGACACAACTGCTCCCATGGCTAACAATGTTCCATCTCACTATCATGATCTTGGCCACCATGTCTGCTTCCAAGAATGAGCACACCACGGCGCCCCTTCCTACACTCGATGAACGTGTCCCATTCAGCCTAACCTTGAGCCTCTACCTAATCCAAAATCCCCCTTTTCTCGTGGATTTTAAGGCACTCAAAAAAGGATGTGTTCAAACTCCATAGTACAACATAGTTCATCCTATAGAGTAAGAAAAACCATGTGTTAGTTCTTTCAGGCAAGGGAAGTACAAAGATTGAAAGAACAGAAAAGGAATGAACTAGGATGTACCATGCGTGCGTGCATGCACATTCATCTCACTCTGCCTCGTCTGGATCTTCTTTGTGTGTCTCTTGCCACTCCCTCTCCTCCTCATCCAATTACCGAGTGTGCTCATCCTACATCACCGTCTCACCAAAATCACCAACAGGACGGGAGTTTGTACCAAATTCATCACTTTCAAAACCATCATCCTCATCATCTGTGCCATCCCGAGGTTGCGTCTCAGGGTCGTAATCCATGAAACCACCACCGTACTCAGCAAGTGGTGGATCCCTAACCATGGAGGCATCCGCACGTGCCTCCAACGCGGCTGCCGCTCACTGTGCAGCTGTAGCAAGACCACCATCATACTGTGTTGCGGCCTGTGCAAGACTCATAGCACGAGGGTTGTTGCACCGGGTCTTTTTATGCCCCTTTTTCCCACAACAAGGGTAAAGGAATTCTTCTTGTGCCATGTCTCCCGGTCCTTCCTTGCACTTAGTGGGGAAACCTTGCCACGACGACGTCTGGGCCATAGCCAGGCAGGTTCGTCTGGCCGAATGTTCTTCACGACTAGAGAAGGGATGGGGTTGGCGTATGCACGACGGAACGCCATGCGGATGAGCCCCGGGTCTGTCAGGTTCTCAGCGTTCATGCGTTTTGTCAGCACAATCGTACGCGCATGTTGACATGGCAGGCTGAACTCCTTACACTGGCCACAGCTGCAAGACTTGTCAACAAGATCCACCTATCGTGAATAATTTTTCGTCCAAGAAACTCTGGCAGTGTTGGGCCCCTCCTCTGTCACGATGTACTCCCATGCCACTACAAGGCAGTGGAGAAGCTGTTTGTACTGTGTTGGTGCTAGCGCAGTTTTTGCCTCTTCTGCATAGACGCAACTGGTGGAGAACAATTCTTGAACAAAAGGGTAGATCGACACAAAGCAATAGTATGGGTACAACTTTCTGTGACCTGTAGTGCAGTCGTTTGAGCTCTTTGCAGCACTCAACGTGGTATGGCCTCCTCTGCCCGAAGGGCAGTGGAGGCGGGTCCACTTCTAGAGAGGCACCCCCTGAAAACTACCCCATCTTCCCCCTCCCGTCCAAAGAGATACACATATGACGACGCACAAACTTGATGCAAGTTTGATGTGGCCTTCTCGCACTGCTCGACATTCATCATATGGACATACTTCCATGCCTAGTGTGCGGCCTTTTTCTCGTAGCTGGTGCAAACGTTCTCACGTATGTGCTAGGCGCGAAAGGTGTGAGTGGTGCCGGTGAGGTACTTCTGCATGGCCTTCTATAGCCCCTTCTCCCTATTTGTGATGATGCATGATCCAGCATGTCAAGAAGTGGGATAGGCAAGAGCAAGCTGTGCATAGGAAAAGTTCCATCCCTTCTCATCCTCTGTCGGTGCTAGAGCTTAGGTCCCTATGGCCTACAATAGGGACGTCATGGTCATTGGCATAAAATAATTGAGCAAGCAAGAGGACCTGCTTGTGGCCGTTCTTGAGGAAAGTTGTGTCCATCGTCACAATCCTGCAACTGTACTGAAAGCCAGTTTTGGCGGCTCCAGGAGCAACAAATGACCATAGGAAGGATTGCTTGTGTCCTTGTGGACAATGGCATGTGTTCCTGGGTTGACACGTGTTAGCTGTATGGAGCACGTGGACATGCGTTTTTGAAAAGAAGGAAATAATACTTGCAATTACGATGGAAGAAAAAGAACCATACATTGTGACATACCTCTTCAAGGTTCGAGAGAAACAGGCTCCATGTGTCACTCTTCTTGGGATCATCAACTTCTCTTGGGCAACTTCTCTTGGGCATGTGTCTTGGCGTGGTAGAGCATGTTGCTAGAGATGTTCACACCGGTCCTTTCGTGGAGAGCCTGTCGCAGGGTAGCAGTGGATTACGTGGGGTCAGGTTGCAGAGCCTTGGAGATCTTGCTTGCTTCCCAGCCTTTCTGCCTCACAGGATTCCCGCGCCCGATGTTGGGGATGCACTTTTGGCCTTCGGTGTAGTGTGACATGATGACATGTTCAAACTTGGTTGTAATGCATGAGCCATGCACAACTCTTGGTTTTGGCTTCGCCACAAGTAATATGGAATCATCCAGTCTCACAAAAAACCCATTTCAGTCCGATGCGGTTACCGACTGAGTAGTCCTCCACATACACTCGTGTAGCATCCATGTTGTCGAACACCATCTCCTCCTTCGGTTCCTTCTATATCTGCAGATATAGAAGGAACCGTTTGTTCTTCTTGGGTGTGTGACATAGTTTGTCGTCGTAATCACCTATCTAGATAAGCACATTACAAGATAGAGAGCATTTTTTTCAAGTGCAAGAAGAAGACACCAATGAAGAAGGAACGCATTTGGTCCCCAATTTCAGCTACAAACAAAAGACAAAAAACAACTAGAGAAAAAGGCAGGAATGACCAAGGTGGGAGACACAAGACACGACGGCGACACATGTGATACCTTACCGGTCGGGCTTCCCAGACATCGGGAGACCCCGGAGCTTTGGGTAACTCATCATTACACTTACCGGTCCGGCTTTGGTTTTGTGGGAGAGCGTCCCACTTGTCCAACCGCCATTGAAACCAGTCATCGTTCCAATCCGTGTCCAACCAAAGCATTACATCGTCAAACGTTCCTGATGTGTTGTTCGAAGGAGGGTTATCGGGGTACCACCACGGAGCAGGACCGAGAGCGGGGGGAAAATCGTTCTCATTCGGAGTTGGTTGTGTGGCTAGACGCAACGTGTGAAGTTGGGAAGCCATCTGAAATAGCGGCTATTTCATCCATAATGTAGCAAGCTATACATCCTATCTACCTGCCTAATTAGGCTTAGCGATGTGCTCTACGACCTAGTCCACCATGAGGATGTCATGCGGAACGCAGCTGCAACAGCGGCATGGTTGGAGGTAGCGCCGACGACATCAACGATGACGATGCAAGAATGAATGAGACTGGAGGAAGCAGAGAGATACAGTGCTGAGACATCTCGTCCCCTAGCCGGACCAACGGAGAATGATGAGACGCGTAGGATGAGGGTACTGTCCGCGAAAACGTACCTCCAAGCATACAACATCGTAGCCTTGCGCATGTCCTTATTGATCGACGGAAACCTACTTTCAAGCATGCCGCCTCATACCCTGGCGCATGTCCATGGCGACCGGTGGTTGCACTAATGTGACAGTGACATGTCAACAGTCGCTCAAGATAGGCTGCCACCGAATTTGCCTTAGGGACACCTGTTAAAGCATTTAGCGGCGCAATCCGATTGGCCCGCTTACCATTTCCTGAGTTGGACAGGCAATTCTTAGGATCGACAACACGTATGGATGCCACTACGTGAATGCCTGCCAGCGTATGGTCCCTTATGGACAGGGGTAGTTTGATGCAACCACGATAATGCTCACGTTGTGACGACAGCCATGCAGATATTTGGTATGTGGAATGTAAGAGAGCCGAAAGAAATGGAGTATGTTTGAAACGAAAGTATACCCACATTTTCACAACATAAACACTACGTTAAACGGAGTAAAATTTAAGTACATAAGCAGTAATGTTCACGTCGTCACACGATCACGCGTGACTCACATACATGCATGACGTGTGTATGCAAGAAATCAAGTGCACTACCTTAAAACAGTGTGAAATGAATACCAGCTAACCCTTCTACTATAGAAAATGAACAATATACAGTCACAATGAGAGTTCAACAATGACGAGGGGTATACGGGGCTTATTGTTCTAAGGCAGGGGCGGATGAGGTTTATTGTTATGGGACGGGGGCTGATGAGGCTTATTGTTTCGACGCAGGGGCGGATGGGGCTTATTGTTCCGAGCGAGGGGGGAATCAGGCTTATTGTCTGAAACGAGGGGTACATGGTTATTGTACCCTACTCAAAAGTGTGCTTCATTGTTTCTTGCACGTGGTTGCGGAGGAAGTTTCTGGCCCAAACTCAACATTTTACATGTACAACATTCAAGGTATCGATCAGGATGAGTGAATTTTCACTTCATTAGTGTGAAAACGAAGAATGCCTCAAAGGATAAATGTGTGTACTACTCCCACATCATTGAAAAGCACAAACTTATTTGGCACTTGGGTATTTTGCACGTGATGTTTAGGAATGGATGGAATGACCATATACCCGTTGTTCCGGACGATAAGCCTGTTTTCCACCTCGCTCGGAACAATAAGTCCCATCTACCCCCATGTCTGAACAATCAGCCTGATCTGCCCCTTCCTTGCAACAATAAGCCTGATCCGCCCCTTCCACACGGACGCGAGTTTGCAAGCATAGAAAATCAACATTATACCCCTCTCGTTTGTCAAATGATAGCATGTTGATGTCGTATTGATGCTGCGTCGCATGCCGATGTCACTTTTTTGTCCTAATCATCACAAACTCGGTAATAGAAGGGTTTGTGATTTTTCATAAGTGGTTTGCAGGGAGTTCGCATGGGGGGTCGGAGACTCCCCATTTGCTAAAGGGGAACCTGTTTGGCCCTGCTACTGCGGGGCCCAACTGTTTTTGTGTGTGTCATACACAGCTTACGGTGACCCCTCGACTCATGTCCATTCACGTGCAGATCCATGAGATTGGGGACAGTGGCAGAAGGCTGGCGGCCGGCGGCAGCGGGCGCCCAGAAGACCTTTGTATTTTCTGAATTCGTGCTGTGTCATAGCACGTAGGCGTGCAGCCTATCAGGACGTAGATCTCGTCGGTGTGGCCCTTCTGATTCAAACGGCTCGTCGATCTGACGTGTCTGCAAGGAATTATGGCCAAAACTGTGTTTTTGCCGTTGTTTTGTCCTGCTAGAAAACAGTGCCCTTGAGCGCCGTGTGTGTGTGCACTAGGTCCATGACGCTATTTAGGTTTCCCAGACCTCAGTTGTCATCTCTCTCTGCACGTTTCAACATTTGCAGCTTCTGACACTTGTGTTTGTGTCCCTAGCCCACCCCTTGCTGTTCTCACCTCCACCTGTGTGTGCAAGTGAGTTAGCTGGCCAGCTTGTACTACCGCGCCAGCGTCAGCGGTGCTAGGAAGCTATCTCTCATGGTATCAGAGCAGCAAGCCAGTGCTCGCACAGCTGCGTAGCAGAGGCGTAGCAACCACAGTAGGAGTGAGCAACCGCAGCCGTTGCCTGGAGTCGCAGCAGCAGCAGTACCCACTGCCTCGGCGGGAAGTCCTGGGAGGACCCACCACCGTTTCCACCGTTTTTTTACGAATTTCACGGCCGTTCCGCGGCCATTCCGCGGCCATTCTGCGGTAGTTCCGCGACATATGCGGTCTTTTGTGGCGGAGACGTATCCGTAGCAGCCGCGGCAACTGCGCGGCCGCAACGGACCACGCCGACGAGTGTCGCGGTGGAACGGAGCATTCCGATTGCACCTCCTCGCGGCGACAAGTGCCGCGGCAGATACGCGGTGCTCCGCAGATCCGCGACATCCTATTGCGGCAGCTCCGCGGCCGTTCTAGAACACGCCGGCGCTGCTCGCCGGTGCTCCGCGGTCTCGAGTCCGCAGCAGTTCCACGGCCTCCCGACGCGGACGCTCCGCGACGGTTGTGGAACGTGCCGACCATGGTGCCCCAGCAGCTCGCGACACTTCGCCGTGTTTTGCACCGGCGCGACCGCGGTGGCTGTTCACGGCACCCCGTCACAGCTCCGCAGCTCCGCCGCACCCCTCCGCCGAGCCCATCGCTGGTAATCCGCGGTGAACCTCCGCGGTGAGGTGTACCGCGGAGGGGGTCCGCGAATACGTTCCACGGAGAAGTTTCGCAGAGGCGAGGTTCCATGTTGAGGTCTTCCGCAACAACGAAAAAAAATTTGGGAGGGAGCAACCGGTCATCATGCCGAAGCAAACCCCCGCCAGCGCCACCACCAATGCAGCTGCCGAGGGCAGCTCCGTCAGCGGCCAACGCTGGGCACCGCCATCATCACCACAATGGCAGCAGCAGCAACAGCAGCAGCAGCAGCAGTAGCAGCAGCCTCTGCAGCAGCAGCAGTAGCAGTAGCAGCAGCAGCGACAGCAGCAGCCGATGCAACAGCAGGAGCGGCCGCCGAGCCCGACGACGTTGGCGCGCCAAGTGCACGCGTTGGCTGACCTACAGGCGGAGAGTGGCAACACTTTGACGAAGCAGATCGCTGAGCTACAGGATCTGATCAGAGGCCTCTTGCCTTAGTAGCAACAGGCCCAGTAGCAGCAACAGCACCCGTCAGCAGACCCAAGCGAGGATCACCTCGCTCTCGGCAACAATGCAGATGAGGTTGCAGAGACCCTCTCTGACTCTGGCGAGGAGGATGAGGAAGAGCTGCTGCGAGCACACCTCATCCCCCTGGAGGCACGCCGTAGAGCGCGTGAGGCCAGTGCCGCCCTCCAGGGTATGGGCTTTTGAGCCAACGCCGGCCTGAGCTCGTCTTGTCACCCTCTGAGATTTGAGGAGCTGGCTCTGCGGGCCCACCTGGGGAAGGGGGTTTCCTCCTCTATGCCTGGTCCTCTGATGGCTCAAGCCGTCGCTCTATCGACGGTAAGGCTACCCAAGTGGTTTGAGTCGGACCCTCCCATCTTCCGGGCTAGGAACGACTACAAATCTTGGGAGCCACGCTTTCGCATGTGGGCAATGAGCGAGGGAGTCCTCACCTACTACCTCACCCCGTACCAGGCGTCTGACCCCGCCCAGACGCGGATGGCGGTCCACGCCGCCTCCGGTCTGATGAAGGCCTCCCCAAACTTCACCAAAGACTTCAGTCAGTTCCTTGGCGATACGCTGACTGGCTCAGGAGCTAACCCTCGCGAGGCGTGGGCACTGGCAGTCCGTCTTTTTGAGGGCGCCACCCTGGCTCTGACATCCCAACGCCTCGCCGACTTCAACTCCCTCTGCCAGACTGCTCAGGAGTCTGCAGCCGACTACTGGCGACGGGCGATCCAGCTGTACGAGGAGCTGGGAGACGATGCCCCTACGTAGTATTCCGCACTCCAGATCATCCTCTACGGCATTCACCCCGACTACGCGTGCGTCTTCAGCAACTTCAACCAGACTCTACTTCGCGACATGGTGAGTGACGGGACCCTGCTGCGCTGGGCCACCATTCACTTCCTGGAGGTCACCGGCATAGACGCCACGAACCGCGCTCGCTGCAGCACCGCTTCCATTGTTGTTGTCGCCGAATCCCCTTCCTTGCTGTCTACAGCTACAACAGCCCCAACTCAAGGAAAGAAGGGCCACAAATCGTCAGGTGGTGGGTCCAGCAGCGAGACCAGCAGCGGTACAAGCACTAGTAGTGTCAGCCGCAGCAACAGCAGCAGTAGTAGCAGCGGCGGCAAAAACAGCAGCAGTAGGAGCCGTAGATCCGGAAGCACAACGAGCCGTCAGCTCGTGTGCTTCAACTACGGAGGTGACCACCGCTATCTCGTCTGCACGCATCTGACAGGCCGTTCGTTGGACTGGACCAAGGTCACCCGTGGACTGTAACAGGCACACGAGGCGCACATGCGCCAGACGTCTGGTGCGAGCGCCCGCTCGGCCGCCACTATCGCAGCCGTCCCAGAGGAGTCCGCCGCCACAGCAGGCTCCCCTGCGGAACCCCGCAACCAGGCGCTCGCAGAACGTGACATGACGATCGCCGAGTTGCACCAGCTTCTCGCCTTGTGCTCATCTCAGGGAGGTGTGAGTGAGTTGACTGAGTCAAGGGGTCCTACCGCCTATGGAGTGTCTGTGTCATTGCGTGATGATGCCAGTGGTGGTCCCCACGCCTTGCCGTGTGCGCGTGACGGACCCGATGATGTGTCTTGGCTGTACGATTCTCATGTGCGTTCTGTTGGTCGCCTTGTCATGTCCGCCGCTGAGCATCTCGCCACCGCGCCTTGTTCCGTCGCCAAGTGCCACATTGCCCCTTGTACACGTGTCATCGACACCACCTGGGTTGTTGACTCTGGCGCCACCCACCACATGACGTGTCGCCGTAATACCTTCGTCGTCTTACACCCATTTGGTACCATTCGCTGTGTTTGCAGTGTAGCTGGCCATGAGGTCCCTGTCCAGGGTGTTGGGGTTGTGCAGTTCACCGGGCCCGCTGGTCCTGTCTACATCTCCGACGTCCTCTTTGTCCCCGATCTGGAACTCAGTCTGCTGTCTGTCCGTGCTTGCACCAAGATGGGCCTGGGTGTCAGGCACACAGCTGCCGATGCTCGCATCTTTGTGCGTGACACCGAGGAGACCGTCCTCAGTGGGACGGTCGTCGATGATCTGTATCACATCTCTAGGTCCTGTGCCAATGCACCCCCTTTGCCTCCGTCTCCCACTGCCTGTGTTTTCGTCGCTGGTGCTCTGTCCCCCGAGCATCACCGTCTCCTGCATATATGCCTCTTTCATGTGCACCTGGGGGCAGTCGACAGACTGGTCCGCACTCAACCCGCTCTTGGTCTTGATGCGGCGTCCTTCGAGGCGCCGCCCGCGGCCGACTGCCTGGCCTGTGTTGAAGGAAAAATGCACCGGTCCACCTATCCTACGTCTGTCTCCAGGGCTCGTCGGCCCTTGGAGCTTGTCCACTCCGACCTCATGGGTCCGCTCCCTGTCGAGTTTCAGGAGGACCGCGATCGCTTTGTCTTGACGTTGACTCATGACTTCACGCGCATGCGTTGGGTCTACAGTCTGCAACAGAAGAGCGATGCCGCTGTTGTCGTCCGTATTTGGCTGGTCATGGCCGAGCGCCAGTCACCCCACCGCCTTCAGACCTTCCGCTCTGACCGCGGCGGCGAGTACCTCGGTGACATGGCCCGCTCCTTCACCGAGCTTGGCGTCTTCCACAATCTCTCCGCCCCCGCCACCCCCTAGCAGAACGGTGTCTCCGAGCGCTGGAACCGCACCATGGAGGATGCAGTCCGCGCCATGCGCGCGGACAGCGCCATGCCTGAGGCCTTTGCCTTTAAGGGCATGGCGTACATGACCTGGGTGTGGAACCGCATTCGCCACGGCCCCCTCCCAGGTCACTGCACGCCCTACGAGCTGTGGTATGGGCGTCGCGCGGACCTGCGCCTCGTCCGCGTCTGGGGCGCCCTTGCCTGCGTCTGGCTCACACCGGAGCAGCAGGGGAGGAAGCTCTCCCCGCGTGGCCACCTCTGCGCCTTCGTTGGTGTCGTCCCGCGGTCGAAGGCCTGGCGGTTATGGGACCCTGAGCACCGTCGCATCGTGGAGTCCCGTAACGCTCTCTTCTTCAAGTATCTCACCTTCTGTGACCTTGCTCGCATCCACGCTCTACGTGCTGCTCATGCCCCTGGGTGTTCCGGACACCGTAGTGTGGGGGAGGCTCCTGGCACGGTTGGCCCAGTGTCCCCGTCCAGTGCGATCACTCCGTCGCCGGCACCCCCGGGGCTATCCCCAGCGGTTGTGCCCACCGGCACCCCCAGTTACGCCTTGTCTGTGGCTTGCTCCTCTACCCCCGACTCTCCGCTCTCGCTCGTGCCTGAGTCTGCGTCCGAGTCTGCCTCTGCGTCCGAGGCTCTGTCTGAGCCCGCGCCTGCTTCCGCGTCTAAGGCTCTGAGTGACCCTGCATCTGCATCCGCGCCTGGCTCTGACCCGTCCTTGCCTCCGGCCGCGGACGCTCTGGCGTCCGCCGTGGGCCCGCCCCCAGCTGTTGAGGCCACGCCAGCCTCAGGTGGCACACCTGCCGTGTAGTCCATACCGGCGTGTGCGCCCACTGCTCTTGCCCCGTCGGCCCCCTACACACGGGCACCCGGCGGACGTCTCCGCCCTCGTCCCACACGCAGCGTCGTCAGCAGTGACCCGGGCACGAAGGCCCTCGGCCTGAGTGCTCACGGTCTTGCTGAAGTTCACCCAGGTTGTGCCACTGGTATGGCACTACTAGCTCATGAGTGCGGTCTTGCTCGTGACGCCGCTGAGTCCATGGTGACGGTCGACCCTCCCTCTGCGGTGTATGCCCTGGCTACACACAGTGCGCCAGTGCTGTCTCTTGATCCCACCAGTCTACCAGAGGCCTTGTCAGTCCCAGACGCTGAGTAGTGGCACGGTGCCTGCCAGGCTGAGCTCGATGCCATCCGAGAGCATGGCATCTTTGAGCTGGTGGACTTGCCGAAGAATTGGAAGGCTATCAAGGCCAAGTGGGTTCTCCGCAAGAAGCTTAAACCAGACAGCACTGTGGAACGCTATAAAGCGTGCCTGACAGCAAAAGGCTTCTCTCAGGTCCCAGGCGTGGACTTCACCGAGACCTTTGCTCCTGTTGGTCGAATGACAACCACGCTCACTCTGTTGAGCCAGGTGGCACAGCACGACTGGGAACTCCACCAGATGGATGTCAAAAACGCGTTCCTGAACGGGGACCTTGAGGAGGAAATCTACATGGTCCAGCCTCCCGGCTTTGAGGATGGTACCGGTCGTGTGTACTGGCTGCGGAAGGCCTTGTACGGCCTGGAACAGTCTCCTCGCTGCTGGAATCAGGAGATCACCATCACGCTGAGACGAGCTGGGTACGTTCAGAGCGATGCTGACACATCTTTGTTTCTCTCACAGTCCCCAGCACCACTTGCTGCCATCCTCGTCACCGTGGACGATCTTGTGATCGCCTCGCCCGACCTGTGAGCAGTGAATGCTGCCAAGGCCGTTCTCACCTCGGCCTACAAGATGAAAGACCTTGGTGAGGCCTCTGTTTTTTTGGGGATGGAGATTGTGCGCGACCGTGGCCGCCGCACACTCCGTATCCATGAGGGACGCTACGCGAAGACTATGGGGGAGCGCTTTGCCGACCTTCTTGCGGCCGTTCGCACGGCCTCCATGCCCATGACCCCTGAGGGGCAGACCGCCCTGAAGGTGGATGACCCAGCTGACCTGGGGGAGCCAGTCGATGTGACCCTATACCTGCGAGTCATCGGCTCACTCATGTGCTTTGCAACCATGACGCGGCCCGACATTGCCTTCACTGTCAACCTGCTCGCCCAGTTCTCGCAGGCTCCACACCAGGGAACACTGGAGGCCGTTGTCCGGTGTGTGTGCTACATCCTGTCCACCGCACGCTTCTGTCTGTGCTTTCACGAGCAGGTGTCAGTTGTGCTCGATGGGTACACAGACAGTGACTGGGCGTGGATTCGAAACGGCAAGAGCCGCACCGGCTACATCTTTCTCATTGGAGGCACTGCATTGTCATTGCGAAGTGGGAAGCAGGACTGCATCGCACACAGCACTGCTGAAGCAGAGTATGTTGCCCTAGGCGCCGGTGCAACGGAATGTGTCTGGCTCGTCCGTTTGTTGCGTGAACTGCATCAGTCCATTCCCCCCGTGGTCCTCCAGTGTGACAACATGAGCGCGGAGGCCATCGCCAAGAACTCAGGTGTGTTCCATGCACGCACAAAGCACATCAATGTCGAACACCATTTTGTGCGTGATCTGGTTGATCGTGGTGAGATCCGAGTCATCCACGTGAGCACTGACAGGCAGTGCGCGGATTTCCTGACCAAGGCTCTGGGTCGTTCGAAGTTTCATGCGGCCACTGGTTCCGTTGGACTCTGCCCCATCCCTGTTGCAGGTTGATTCCTCATGTGCCACCTTGCGTGTGGTGTGCCTGCTTCCTACAACGGTTGTGCGTGTCTTGCTCTATACAGCGTCAGTGTTTGCATATGCATGGACGTGTTTCGCTCTCCGGTCATGGGGGAGTGTTGTGTGTGTCGTACACAGCTTACGGTGACCCCTCGGCTCATGTCCATTTACGTGCAGATCCATGAGATTCGGGACAGTGGCAGAAGGCTGGCGGCCGGCGGCGGCGGGCGCCCAGAAGACCTTGGTATTTTTTGGATTCGTGCTGTGTCACAGCACGTAGGCGTGCAGCCTATCAGGACGTAGATCTCGTCGGTGTTGCCGTTCTGGTTCAAACGACTTGTCGTTCCGATGTGCCTGCAGGGAATTATGGCCAAAACTGTGTTTTTGCCGTTGTTTTGTCCTGCTAGAATATAGCGCCCTTGAGCGCCGTGTGTGTGTGTGTGCACTAGGTCCATGACGCTATTTAGGTTGCCCAGACCTCAGTTGTCATCTCGCTTTACACGTTTCAACATTTGCAGCTTGTGTCCCTAGCCCACCCCTTGCTGTTCTCACCTCCACCTGTGTGTGCTAGTGAGTTAGCTGGCCGGCTTGTACTGCCGCGCCAGCGTTAGCGGTGCTAGGAAGCTGTCTCTCACCAACAATTGCTTGCGCAAAGATTTACCTAAAAACCCTGGGTGTAATTAGGCGGGTGGGTTTGTTTATAGTTTGTGCATCAGAAGAGGGTATAAAGTTGAACAAAATGTAAAATAAAGAAAGGGATTTTCGACTCCCCATTGATGGAGCCGGGATTCCTACAAACTCCCGTCGAAAGAAATCCCTAGCGAATTCCCTTCGCTTCCCCCCACTGCCCCCGCCTCCCAGCAGCCCACCGGCCGCCCGTTCCATCGCGGCCCTTAATCGCGAGGGCCTCGATCGGCGGGCGGGTGGGTGGGTAGGTGGGCTGCAAGAGTTGGGGGGGTGGGGGGGAGGGGTGGNGATGAAGTGCCGACTTACTGATGTCGGTCGGCAATCTCCCCCCGCCCCCCACCCCTCGATGCTATCGCGGCCCTCCATCACGACTGGCACGATGGAGGGCCACATTCTAGCATGACATGCCCGATTTCGCCATGCTTAAGCAGTGACATGTGTCGTTTGAGCATGGTGAAAACAGGGGGGGGTGGGGATAGGGCTGATTATTGCCGGAAAGGGGCGAATGGGGCCTGTTATTCTGAAGGAGGTGTATATGAGGCTGTTTTATTCTAACGGAGGGTCAAATGATATTTATTGTTCGGACGGACGGAGGGTCGTGGGTGACAAAACAGGAGGGGAATTGGTATTGTCACCGTTAGGAATAGAGCTGAAAATTAAATGAAAAAGATGTCGAGGTGGCAAGCTCGTCTCCTTCACTTCTTCGAGTTGCGTTGTCGTCCACTCTGACCCATCGGTTCAAGGTGCACGTGGAACGTGGTGCCACGTGGCCGCGGGACGAGGAGCAGCAGAAGCGGCAACGGCGGGGACGGCGGCGGCACTTGCAGCAGCGGCAGAAGGAGGAGCAGCAGCAGTTGCGGTAGCAGCAGCAGCATCAGCGGCAGTAGCGATGGCCGTTGAAAGTAGGAAGAAAAAAAAGTTCTTTCAGTTCAAGAATACCAGCACACATCTAGAGCCACACAATCAGCAGCAGCAGCAGCAGCAGCAGCAGCAGCAACAGCAGCAGCAGCAGCAGCAACAGCACGAGGAGGGCCTGCACCAGCAGCAAGGGAGGCAGCGGCAGCCGCATCAGGAAGAGCAGTCGGAGCCGCAGGCTGGAAGAGCGTTGGGTCAGCCGTTGGACAAGAAAAAGGTAAGCGTAGTGAAAAGGTGAAAGTCGAAATACTTCGTGCAAATGAAACTGATCTACATTGCTCGACGACAGAAAAAGGTAAGGTGCATCCCCCCCCCTCCCGGCCCGGCGTGGAAATTCGCTTTATTTCAACAAAAAAGTCCTTCCCAAAAGGACGTTGTGTTTTTTAAGGTAGGCGGACGTTGTGATTTTGAAGATAGGCGAACGTTGTGGTTTTGAAGATAGGCGGACGTTGTGTTTTCGAAGGTAGGCGGACGTTGTGTTTTTGAAGGTAGGCGGACGTTGTGATTTTGAAGATAGACGGATGTTGTGGTTTTGAAGATAGGCGGACGTTGTGATTTTGAAGATAGGCGGACGTTGTGGTTTTGAAGATAGGCGGATGTTGTCATTTTGAAGATAGGCGGATGTTGTGGTTTTGAAGATAGGCGGACGTTGTGGTTTTGAAGATAGGCTGACGTTGTGATTTTGAAGATAGGTGGACGTTGTGATTTTGAAGATAGGTTGACGTCACAAGGCCCACGAGTTGTCTGGAGTGAATGCCCCGATCGCCATTGTCCATCGCAATGTAGTGCTGTGTGCAGCGCAGTGCTGTGCAGTGCCGTGC
>SZWC01014569.1:18279-52262 GCA_023375785.1 Penium margaritaceum
TGACAGTCTTTTTGTCATTTTATTGACGTATCAAGATTTACAAAGATGTATCTCGCATGTTCAGCGTCAATATTCGAAGCCCCCCGATTCCTCAATGGAGCTTCTCAATCCTACCACTCATGACGCGACTCCGCACATATTGCTTGATGATTGACCCCATGGGCTCGACTACCCCTCTATCGTTGAATTCGATTTTAATGTTTTTGGCCATGGTCGAATTTGCTACGTTATTTTGTTCAACGAATTCATAGGATCACTGAAAAAATTCTTATGCTGTTTGGTCGAATTATTGGGTGCACCCTAAAAATCACTTTATGCCTAGGCTGTGGGTTCTGTAATCGGGGTCAAGTGTTAAAAAAAATGCAGGACCTGTGAACTTCAATTATAGTGGCACCGAATTTTGCTTGCACGAGATAGCTCGTTTCATCAAAAAAACACTTTCTTTGTGAGAATGAATGGTCAAGCGTGGGGAATCATGGAACAAGTTGACACACGTTCTTCCAGAAAAGACAAAACGATTAGTCAATCTACTTCGTCCTCTTCTTACACACCTCATCCTCAAACATCACATGACCATACATGCAATTGGCATGTTGCTGAAATTCAGCCTGGAAAATGCGTGAGAACCCTGCACGAACCCATGCACTCTGGATGATGTCACTGCTAGCATCTAGGTAATGCCATGCTAGAAAAAACCACTTGCGGGATGCCTCCTTCACAGAGGTCATGCCAAGAGAGAGCATGTCACCCTGCCGTGTTTTTTCCGCAGCCCACATGGCAAAGTGCTCCTTCACAGTCTTCTTCAGTGGAGAGATGATGCCTACGTCAGCAGGCTGGGCCTTTGGTGTGAAACCTGTGGGGATGTAAACAGGATGCATGTGCGGAAAATTGTTTCCTAGCCATGCATGGAACGTTGCACCGCAGTGTGGCCGCCATGCATCGAGCACGAGCAACATATGTGCAGTGCCCTCTTTCAAGCCATATGCACGGCACTTAGATTCGTAGTATGGCTGGACGATGCCACGGACCCACTGCATTGTAGTCTCTGCGTTCGCCCAATGGTTGGACGTCTGTGTCAGCTGCCAACCTGCGTCCATGAGCTCACGAGCATGCACGCCCTTGGGAAGGCAGTGCTTTGATTTGCCGGCGTAAAATGAGCTGCATAGGGAGCATTTTGCCACAGAACGAGGACGTGACCAACACCGTAATGGCACGTTTTTCATTCAAGCCGATGATGGACACGTCATCCATGCCCTTTGAAGCGTAGGTGTGGTCCGCCACCGGAACGAGTTGAATGGCCTTGTGATTGGCGTTGATGACGAACGCTGGCGAGATCTTGTGGTGGCTAACGAGAGCGGCTGCACGCATGAAAAAAAATCCACTTTCACCTCCTAATCCGATGGAACTTGTTGGGATGCGCTAGTCCCAGCACGCCAAGACCACCCCATCTCCCGGGTGACAAACCGACGCACCCATGATCTTGCAAACGCACGCTCGCCCAGCTCCGCAAGGAAGTCCGGAGCATGCTGGCCGGTGATCTTGCAGATCTCATGGCGGATATTCTTTGAGTTCAGAGGATTATCTGTATCGCGTGCTTTTGTCAGAGTGCTTTTGATCTCCTCACGGATGCCAGGCTGCTCGACCAGGAATGCTCGCTTTCCACGAGAACCGTGGACCCGCTTCTTGTTGCTTACGGGAGGGCATGGGTCCACCTTGAGTACTGCTACCGTGACGTGGGCAATCTACTCCTTCAGTACTTTGGTGTCAGGTATGAACCAGCTTGCAGTAGTGCTTGGGACGAGCCTGTCATAGACACACATCCTGTCGGGGGTACGGAAACTCAGACGGAGATGCTTCACAGCGGCATAAAGATTCGGGTGTGCTTTCAACGCCCGGTAGATGGCAGGAAAGTGGCCAGAGCTGAACCAGTTGGCATACCGGCCCCTTTTACGACGCTTCTGGCTGCCGCTGATACAGTCAGACGCCGTTGTCATGTTGCTAGTAGGGATGATGGCAAGACACTCTGTGTCCGTTCAGTCATCACTTTGCTGACTTTCGGATGACTCACTCCGCTCCTTTCACTCTCACTGACGCTGCCACATGCACTGCTGCTGTCACTGTCGCTGACATGCGGGAGTTGCTCCTTCGGCTCCTCGATCCTGAGTGGGTCAAGCGTCATCCGCCTAACGGGAGGGGGGGCATGGCGTTTCTTGTGACGAGGCTCCTCCATGACTTTGCCCTTCCCCTTTTCGAGTGGACTTAGAGCCACGTTGTTCGGCCCCTCATCCTTGGCAGTGGACCATGCAGACAGTTGCATCGAGACAACATCCGGTAGAGAAAGTGATGTTGACGTGGGTGTCTTCGCGTTAGAAGAAGTTGTGGATGTGGGCCTGGGCGTGCGTGTGGGAGACGACGGGGTAGCAGGGGAGCAGCTGTCATCATAGGTCAGTTGCACTGGCTTCCTCGTGCGCCCAACTGGGCGCTTGTCACGTGTCAGGCGAGGTGGACACGGGCAGCCAACCTGGGACTCCAATCGGCACACGCGTTCCTCCGGAGACACTTTTTGGAGGAAGTGCTCCATCGTGGTGGGACGGTTGCTAGAGGTGACTGACAAGTGACCGAGACAGGAAGTGACACTCATTATATGTAGTGATAGATTCGTTTCTGTTACATGGGGAACGTGGAATCTTATTGGTTCCTCTGATGTAGGACTTACCTGTGTTGTACACATGGCAGTCAGTGAATGACTCGACAATCACAATCTTCATTTCTTGTCTGCAAAAAACGAATAGACTCTACAAGAATACTTTACGTCCGTTCATTCACATTACGTGACTATCCACGTCGGGGGGAAAAGCACGCATTGTCGAAATCACGAAACACCGGTGAGGTGAACGCGCCTGATCGCCAAATTCATGGGTCCATTTTTCCGTGAATTCGATGAAATAGGAACACTCCACTAATTCAAACCCAGATGGTTTCTAGATCATGGAATACATAATTCACAAAACTGAAACCTACGAATTCAAAGATCAGGGGGGTATGTTTCATTTGTGACTCGACACTTGTGTTTGGTCGTTCTGACACTTGTGATCGAAGTTCACTTACCGCTAAGTACAAATTGCCCAAGTGCCCCAAGTTCCCAAACCGTTTTTGGCCTCACAAGTCATACATGTTCACCATCCATGCTGCATTCGGCATAACACTTGGTATCAGAGCACAAAGCTGCTGGAAGGGGAGCTGAGTAATTACCCCCCTCATTTTTTAATTCGATTCTAATGTTTTCCAGGTTGGTGGAATTGGATACGTTATTTCGTTCAACCATTTTACTAGAACACAAGAATAATTCCTTTTGAAAATGGTCGAATTATTGGGTCCAAGTAGTAATTTAATTCCGATCTTACTATTTGTTGTCTTAGAATATGAGTGTCGAATCACGCATAAAGGGCGGTGTTCAGGTTTCCGCGACAGGAATAAGGGTGTTAGCGAGCCAGATTTTGGCAGTTTGACCCCAAATACAGCCTGTGCACGACACATGAGAATCACGCACAATAGAAGACCGATGGGAATCATTCGCGCAGCGTCGAATACTAGGAACAGAGAATAGGTGAGTAGGACCAGTTGTCAAATTCAAGGATCCATTTTTCCACGAATTCAACGAACAAGGAACACCAAAACAATTCCAAACCCGAAAATCTCGTCTAATTCATGGATCATATAATTAGGAAAAATGAAAACTACGAATTCATAGATCAGGGGGGTAACTCATCCAAAGGAAAAACGCACACAAGTCTTCAGTGCATCCTGTACGTCAAGACATCACAGAATTTGCGACCACAATGTAAAGGGAGCGAGCACACACGACAATCAGCGAGGGTCTTTGGTGATGAGTTTGGCAACGGAGGAGCAGTACGAGACCATGCACACGAGCCCCCAAGCGGCGACAAGTACTGGCGTGGAAGGCTATGTGGCAGTTGGTCCAGTCTTAACGGCTCCTAAGGCCAAGCCGGCCATGGACCTGGTGGTGGTAAACCAGTCGTCCCTACTGGCAGCCTCAATGTCTACTACAGGAGCGACACTTGGCATCGGACAACAGGTGCGCATCAATGAGGAACTAGAAAATTGTATCTCCATGCTCCAGGGAATCGACAGTCACCTGCTTGAACAGCTCAGCGTCGCAACGGAGGCTCTTTGCAATGCAAGTGCACAAGAGGCGCAGCTCTTCAAAGAAATACCCAACTCTCGAACAAATCCAAGAATTTCCCGGCACCCACTGAGTCGTTTAATCCTATAAACTCCTAGGAATCGACACTTTGGATTTGGCTGACAAACTTGGAGGTGTACTTCACCGCTGCTAAGGTCAACGATGATCAGAAGAAAATTGACCTCACAGCCGCGCTTCTCAATGGCACAATATTGAGTTGGTGGTCCAACCTAAAGGCAATCCAACAGAAGCAAGAGACAGACAAAAACTCGTCAACAACCGATGGCAAAAGTATGGCATTGTCAATCACAGGCGTTCTACCCTTGGAGCAGATCAACCTGCAATGGCAAGATGTGCTGACACCACCAATCAATTGGA
Organism: Penium margaritaceum; assembly: GCA_023375785.1. Lineage (NCBI taxonomy): Eukaryota > Viridiplantae > Streptophyta > Zygnematophyceae > Desmidiales > Peniaceae > Penium > Penium margaritaceum. Next base: position 22,862 of record SZWC01014569.1, read on the forward strand.
ATGAACTCTCATGCGTGATGCTAGTATGCTGTGGGTGGCAGAACAAAAACTCTAACGCTCGGTACAAACTCCAGTGCCTTTGTCAGTAATGCAGTAAGTCCGAGGTCACGTAGAGATTCCGTAAGAGCATCAATAACACTTGAATCACATCCAACGAACTATGTTCTTACAACAAAAATGGCCTCAAACAGGACATGTAGCGAGCGCTTACCATCTTGAACATCCAAAAAAACTTACTACAGATGATGACAAGAGCAGAAAGGATAGATGGTGTCGAACACAATGCACGGATCGAGGAATCCAATGGCTAATAACCTCCCAACCAAAAGCATGGTGGATAAAAAAGAATAGTCCAGGGACTCCTCCACTCCGATGGAAGTGGATGCTGTCAATCAAAAAGATACGCGCACCTGCTACAATGACGGAAAAGTCGGGCAAATCACAAAGTACCATTGAAGGAAGCAGCAAGCTAGAAAGGGGGTGAATTTGCAACACAAAAAAAATGTCGGGATACAACAAGGGACAAGAGTAAAAGGCATATCTCTTGTCGGGGAGGAGCGTTGTGCACCAAAAGATTGTTTATCAAATCGGCTCATGACACTGTAGAGGAATTTTGAGATTGCTGAATTTGACGAGGTTGTTAGGGTTGCAGAACGGTACCAACACTATTGGATAGAGGAGCCTCTCAATGTTTTGTAAGCAAAGACATGATTTAGAAGCTTGATTTGCAGACCAAACCAAGGTTATCTAAGGGAAAGCCGTCGACAGGAGATTGTGGATGCGGAGACTTTGAGAACCATTACGACTACAAGTGAGAGACTTGCGGCACAAAACGGTCTAGAGGTCATGTGCAATGAGTGACAACAATATAATTCTTGGATGTGAATTCCTATACTAGTTTTACCTGCCAATTGGCTGGAACAGTGGCGACATCTCCATGGAAGTCAATGGCATCAAGTGACAACTTATGCGTGCAGGATGGAAGACGAGAAGAGCAGCAGCAGAGGTGGAAATAGTAAGGAAAATTGTAGCGACCAGGAAGCGACAACCTGTGTAGTGGATGCTGCTCAACGAAGCCAAGCATTGCATACGACAATGGGCTCGCGCGTGGCTTGCGCATCTTAATCCAATGAAGGGAGGAAAAGAGGTAGTAGCTTGCACATAAGTCTGATCGGCTTTACCGGCACCAACAACGTTCGCGATGGTTCCCGAGGAATTCACACTTATCATATAAGAATTTGCACATTTACTCCTTGACAAAATCCCACACACCTTGCCACCTCAATGCGACATCGACCATTGCATCGAACTGAAACAGGTCAGCCGACTCACCAATTAAGGAGCCTATCGGATGAGTGACCATGAGCTGACCGAGCTTTAAAATTAACTTGACTAGATGCTTTGTCGGAGGTTCATCTACCCAGCCACGTTACCGTTTGTAATACCTGAACTGTTTGTGCAAAAGAAGAATGGCGAGATGCGGATGTGCGTGGATTACTGGGTGTTGAACAACGCTACCATCAAGAACCGCTATCCTCTTCCCCGTGTCAAAGAATGTTTCGAGCAACTCCGAGGATGTCAAATCTTCCCTTGATTTGACCTACGCAGCGGTAATCACCAGATCCGCGTGGCAGGCTCTGCCATCAAGAACATGGCATCCCGAACACGCTATGCGCGTTTTGAGTTCACGGCCATGCCATTTGGACTATAAAATGCCGAGGCGACATTCATGGTGGCAATGAACAACATTCTTTGCATACATCTCAATGATTTTGTCGTGGTATACCTCAACGACATTTTGATGTACTGCTGCACCCCGGAGAGCATGATGGACATCTCCAAAAATTTCTCAAAGTTTTACAAAGAGATAATGTAGCGGGAGGACGGTTTGGCCCTCCTTCCTTGCTGAAGCGAGGGGTGGTTGCGCACCACCCCTCGCGTCAGCGAGGGCTGGCTGAAGGCCAGCACTTCGCTGGCCGCCGGCCAGCTGGCTGCCGGCCGGCTGGACGGCCGGCGGCCGGCCAAGTGACCGGCCGGCCACCAGCCGGCCAGCCACCAGCCGCCGATCGCGGCCTCAGCCCGATCGGCAGGTGAGGGGGCCACAAAGGCCTTGAGGGTGAGGCCTCTTGGCCTCGTGCCCTCGTCCTCCCCTCGCTCTCCTTGCAAGCGAGCAAGCAAGGACGAGGGATAGGGGGAGCAAGGAAGGAGGGAAGTGCATGAGAAAAGTCGGTACAAAACTGCCGATCGTGTCTCACGCACGACGATTTCGCGCCGATGCGTCAAAAAACAAAACTCCAATTTGTTTAGGACAAACTACGAGTTTCAAAACCGGAAAACTCGTGTGAATGCATGAGTTCGAGATAAAAAACCCTGGTTTGGGTCCCAAAACTAGGAGTAAGGTTAAAAACGGAAATGGGCCGCTGGAGACTCAAAAGATTTTAGTCTCCCTGCTCTGGGTCGTTGATGACGGTTGCCTCTCAGTCTTGCAAAGGGGGAAACTGCTCATGCAAATTGAGAACGCGACTTTGCGAACTCCGACGATGCCTTAAGAACAGGAGCTGGAGACACGACCCGTTACAGTGGTTCTTAGAGCAAAACGACCCCCACGACTAAGGATTCGATGGAAACGATGGCTACACCGTATGTAAAACACAGGTGGCAGTTACAAGTAGTAGCAAAAACACCAAAAGGGACTACGGCATCCATACTTCACGGATTGAAGCGCCGTAGATTACGTTTGAGAGCTAGAAAAAATCTCTACTTGGTGGAGCCACTTCGTTCCAGCTTCTCCTCACTTCTAGGGGGCTAGGAGGATTTATGTTGGGCGGGGTGGGGAGTTCCCACCCAAAAAAACCACAAAATCCTCCCCATTTTCAAGGCTCCTTCAAAACTCCTTCATCCAATAAATTGGGCAGCGCCCCTTTACAAGCTGAAGGACTCTCACGGCCTGAGAGCACCCTAAAGAGAAGGAGGATGACACCTTGAAGATTTTTTAAGGCTCGCCAATGTTGTCGGCTCAAGGACGACGCCGTCAAAGAACGCGAGAGGGGTCAAGGAACGTGAAGAGAAGACCAAGGAAGACAAGAAGACAAGAGGAAGACAAGAACTTGGAAGGAAAAGTGAAGGACCTGCTAGGAATTGTTAGAATTTGTCTTCTTTCACTCTTTGCTCTTGTTTTGTGAGCGACACTCACATTCCTTGTCATTCCATTATTGTAACGGGTTGAGTCTCTAGCTCCTGCTCTCAAGTCATCGTCGGAGTTCGCAGAATGGCGTTCTCAGTCCGCGTCAGGGGTTTACCCCCTTCGCAAGACCGAGGGGCAATCGTCATCAACGACCCAGAGCAGGGAGACTCGAATACTTCGAGTCTCCGGAGGCCCATTTCTGTTTTTTATCAAATCCCTGGTTTTGGGACCCAAATCGGGGGTTTTTACCTTGAACTCGTGTGTTCGCACAAGTTATTTTGTTCGTTTTATGTCGAATTTCGTCGTAAACAAACTTCGATTCATACTTTGTCGTTCTGGCTCGAAATCGTCGCGTGCGAGGCACGCTGGCCATTTTGCACCAGCGAATTTCACCTCACCCTCGCTCCCCCTATCCCTCGTCCTCTCTTGCTCGTTTGCAAGGAGGGCGAGGGGGGGGCGAGGACACGAGGCCACGAGGCCTCGCCCTCGAGGCCCTCGTGGCCTCTCAGCCACTGATCGGACTGAGGCCGCGATCGGCGGCTGGTGGCTGGCCGGCCGGTGGCCGGCCGGTCACTTGGCCGGCCGCCGGTCGTCCAGCCGGCCGGCAGCGAGCTGGCCGGCGGCCAGCAAAGTGCTGGCCGCCGGCCAGCCCTCGCTGACGCGAGGGGTGGTGCGCAACCACCCCTCGCTTCAGCGAGGTGGGAGGGCCGAACCGGCCCTCCCGCTGCATTCCCCCCCACTTGTTATGAACCGTCCCGGTTCATGAACAACAAGTAGGATTGTCAGTCAGTGAGTCATCAACATTGTGAAAGAAAATTAATAACTTCAATCTCCAGCTAAACATGAACACGTGCATGGTACTTAGACCTAAGCTGCAGCTTGTAGGTCAGCACGGCTAGCGGCCTCCCCCCTTTAGGCTGGAGCGTCTGCGCGACAACCATGTTGGGCGTCCCCAACCTCCTATGGTCGTTGTCCATGAATGTTTCCCCATGGGAATGTTGTTCACTTTTCCCGCTTTCAGGTGGTACCTCCTGCCACGCGGTGATCTGTGCGAGCTGCAAGCTCGCTCAAGTACTCGTTGACCACCCCTGTGGGAAACCGAGATTCGGGCTCCCATGAATTATGTTCAGGTCCACAACCGGCCCAATGAACGAGGTACTCCCTGACAATGCGCGACCGAAGAGTACGCTCTCGGTGCTAGAGTAAGCGAAGGACCTCGTATTGGCCGTCGGTAGCCAGGACTGCTGGCTGTGGCTGAACGGTTCCTTCTGCCGTGTATGGAGCCAGCAGGCTCATATGAAACACATCATGTATCTTCATACTCGGCGGAAGTAGCAATCGGTATGCCAGTGGCCCGATGCGTGCCACAATGGGAAACGGCCCAATCCACTTCGGTAGAAGTTTTCTTGCCCCTGGCAACTTCAACCGAAGGTTTTTAGTGCTGAGCAACACTTTGTCACTGATGTCAAACGACACCTCCCAACGACCTTTGTCGGCATATGCCTTTTGTCGCTGCCAAGCTGCTTGAAGGTGACCCTTTGCCTCCTGTAACAAGGAGTCGATGCGCTCGGCAAAGGCTTGAGTAGAAGGGACCTGCCCTCCTATACTCCCACTCTTCACCAATGAAGATGGTACCACTGGATGCCGACAACTGTTCAACACGAACGGTGTGAACTGTGTGGACTCGTTCACCGAGTTGTTCACCGCAAACTCTGCCTGTGCTAGGAATTCGTCCCAATCATGCATGGCAGGGTCCACGTACATGTGGAGCATCTGCTCTAGAGTGCGATTCATGCGCTCTGTTTGTCCGTCAGTTTGAAGGTGAAATGCTGTTGACATTTGCGACTCATTGCCGAAGTACTCGTGGATCTTTTGCCAGAACTTACTAGCAAGTTTTTTATCTCGATCGGAGATAATGTGCAACGGCAAGCCGTGGTACTTTACGACGCCCTCAAAGAAGAGACGAACGGTCTCCTCTGCGTTCACGTCAGTGGTTGTAGGAATGAAGTGTGTCATCTTCGTCAAAAGATCCACAACCACTAGTATTGCATCATGGCCACGGGCCGTGTCCGGAAGACCAGTAATGAAGTCCATGCTGACGCACTCCCATGGAGTCCCAGGAATGGGAAGTTGCTGGAGGAGTCCCGCAGGCTTCTTGTTACTAGCCTTATTCCAAAGACATGGGTCGCATGTCATGCAACACTTACGGACATCGACACTCCACCCTGGCCACCAATAGTGGTCCGAGAGTGCCTGTCCGGTCTTTCGGGGTCCCACGTGACCTGCGACCGGCGTGTCGTGGAACTGGGAGATAACCTTTGCTCGAAGGTCTCCCGATTTAGGCACAACAAATTGTTCTCCGTTCCAGAAGATTCCTGCGGCCTCCACCAAGCCGTACTTGTCCAGATTTCAAGAGTCTTGAAACCAAGAGTCCACACAGTATCCCATCCGGATCCTGTTTACAAAACCGTTGTAATGGATAATCTCTCGTGGTGGTTGCCGCAGAGGTACAGGGGGATCTGGTGGTTGTACGGTTGCTGTTGCAATGGCCATAAAACACCCACTGTCCTCGGTGGTTGCTTTAATTTCCACAGGCAGTCGGCTTAGTGGATCGGCCACATTGATGCGTCCTGGCCGATATTCCCATGTGAACGAGAATCGACTCAGGTATTCGCTCCAACGCGCCTGTCGTCTTGACAGGTTCGGTTGCGTTTGGAAAAACACCAATGGATTATGGTCGGTCACGACCGTCACACCCCCTTCAGCACCCTCTAGGTAGCAACACCACATCTTGAAAGTGTGTACTAGTGCAAGGAGCTCTTGATCCCCAGTCGTGTACTGCGTTTCTGCGAGGATGAGCTTTCGGCTCTCATACATAACTGGGTGACCGTTCTGCATGAGGACGGCTCCAATTCCTACTACCGACGCATCACATCGAACCTCCCACGGTTGCAATGGATCCGGAAGAACTAGGACGGGCGCTGTGGATAGAAGCTCTTTGACTTTGAGAAAAGCGTTCTCCCAATCAGATGTCCATTCCCAACGCACGTCTTTTCGTGTGAGCCTGGTTAGCGGTGCTACTAGGGTCGAATACCCTTGCATAAACCGTCGAAAGTAATTTGCAAGGCCGAGGAAAGACCGAATCTGCCCAACATTTTTGGGGCATGGCCAATCCACAACGGCTTGGACTTTTCGTGGGTCAACACGGATGCCGTCCTTCCCGACAATGTGTCCAAGGTATTCGAGCTCATCTTGTGCAAACTTGCACTTGCTCACTTTCGCATAGAACTTCTGTTCCCAAAGGATTGTGAGAACTTCGCGCAGATGTTCTATGTGCTCTTCCATGGATTTGGAAAAAACCAGGATGTCATCCAAAGAAACCAAGATAAACAGGCCGAGTTGCTTGGCGAACGTTCGGTTCATTTCTCCTTGGAAGGTTGCCGGGGCATTTGTAAGCCCGAAGCATAATACTCAGAACTGATAGTGTCCCATGTGCATTTGAAACGCGGTTTTGGGCACATCCTCTTCCGTGATGCGGATTTGATGGTACCCTTGAGAGAAATCCAAGGACGAAAATACTTTTGAGCCTTGGAGTTGGTCAAACAGGTCCTCAATCCGCGGTAAGGGGAATCGATTTTCACCGTCAGCTTGTTCAACGCCCGGTAATCCACGCACATGAGTAAACCACCGTCCTTTTTGTTCACAAAAACGATCGGCACACCGTAGGGCAAGCTACTTGGCTCGATCCATCCTTTTGCAAGGTACTCTTTGATTTGGCGTTCGGCCTCTCGCCTTTCTGTTGGACTAAGGCGATACATGGGTCTAAATGGAGGAGTCGCCTCCGGTTGTAGCGGAATCGTGTGGCCCATGTGTCTTTCTGGTGGAAGCCCAGCTGGTGGGTCTTGGAATACATCCGAGAACTCCGCCAATAGAGATCTGATCTCTTGTGGCGTGTCTTCCGTCACGTCCTCCTCCACTTTCTACAGCTGATCCAAGAAGAATCGACAACCTCGTTGAATACGTCTCTTGACGTGCATTGCAGATAAGCTGGCATGGACTTTGAGTCGGGTCGGTGATAATTCCGTACTCGGAATCAACGTAAAGCGGCGTTGTCCTTTTCGAAGGATCAAACGCTTTGATTCAATGCACATTAGAGCCTTGTTGTCACGGAGCCAGGGATCGCCTAGCACCACGTCAAACGGGTCAAGAAGGTTGAGTACCTTCAACGTGACACTCTGTGTGTACCCTTGAATACAAATTTTTGCTTTACAAGGACCGATCACGGGTGCCGTACGGCTGTCACCGACAACAACTACGCCATTCGATGGCTCGTACTTCAGGCCAACCTGTCGGGTAAAGCCAAGGCTAACAAAAGAGTCGTCCCCTCTAGTGTCAGCAAGTACGTTCACGGGAGCACCAGCTAGGTGTCCTTTGAACTGCATCGTCATGTTGCCTCCACTCTTCCGAGTGAACAGACTCAACGACGGTAAGCCGAGTTTGTGATAAACACGGAATCTGTACGACGGGCATCGCAACTCCCATGATTCATCCACTCGAGTCCACATCTTGTGGGCACGTGTGAATTCTGCTAGCACCTTCCAGTCTTTAAATTTGCCTGGGTCGAAATCGTCGACTAAAGGTACTGCGAACGTGATTGAACTCATTGCTTTGAGGGCGTTTTCTTCAATAACTGTGATACACAACTCTTGCACGGTGATTGGTGTCGCCACCACTAAGTAGGTTCGGTCATGCATCTCGTCTGGTGATGCAAGATTTAGTGGGCAATGTCGATCAGAAAGTGCAGAATGAGGTTCAATGAGAGGGGAGAAAACAACAGAGAAACTTGAACTCGTCAAAAACTCAAATTGTTTAACATCCTCGTCTGAAAACATGAAGTCAAACTCGTGATCCAGTTTTACCCCTGAGTGGTCCCCACTGACGTCACTCAGGGGTGGGGAAAACCCTCCCCACGGCCCTGTCCGTTACCACGGCCGGGCCCATTGCCGCGACCGCGACCCTGTCCACGGCCTTGTCCGCGGCCTCCTGCTGCACCACCCCCACGAGGTGCCACTACTGCAGCTAGCGCCGCGGCCTCTTGTCCACCACCAGCAACCTCAGGGCACTGAGCCCTAAAGTGGCCCGGCTACATGCAGTTGTGGCAGAGCCCTTCGCAGAAGGCTGCGTTGCGACGCTCACGCGCCGCTTGCAGCTCGTCATTCTCGTTGCTTCGCTTGTTGTTGGGACCCTTGTGTCCACCAGCCTTCTTGGCTGGAGGGTTTTTAGGCTACTTGCCCTTGGCCCCGCCTCGCTGTCCGGCTGACCCACCAGCCCGAACAGCGTCCACGCGCATGTCGCGCCCCTGATGTGCACACGCGTTTGGCCGTGCATCAGAGTAGTGTTTCGGGTTCACCGAATACACTTCGCTCATGTAGTCGTGTAACGCCCTCCAGCTTGTCCAAGCTTGGCCAGTGGCTGTCGTGGTGGTCTTGTCCTTCAGCTTCTCGCTGGTGAGACCATCACGCAAGTACTCCACCAGCATGCACTCCGGGTACTTGAACGTCTGAGTTGCATCGCCCTCGGTGAAGCTTTCGGCTTCCTCCACGAGTGCGGTGAACTCGCTCAAGTAGGATTCGAGCGAGCTGCCCAGCTGCCTGAAGTCCTTGATCTTGTGGAAGGCGCGTTGCACCTCCTCACGTTGGGTGCACTTCTTGCGCATGATCGCGCAGAAAGTCTCCCACGGCATGGGCTGCTACTCGAGGTACGGCTGCTGTGCAGTCCACTCCTTGACCACGTACTTGAAGAGTTTGTCTTCAAGCCGCGTCATGGCAAGGTCGCCCCACTGGCTGAGTGGAGCCTTGTGGACACGTAGAACGTGCTCCATGCGGTTCAGCCAGTCGGTCAACTTCACGCCCTTCCAGAAGATCTCCACACTGTGGAGGAAGGACGTGTTCATGACCGACCCGGAAGTCGTCGAGGTAGGCAAGTCATCGCTGCCACTTGCAGTGGCATCCGCAGCTGCGGCACGTGGTGCTTGTTGCTGCATCCGCACCTGGGTCACGCTCTGCAACGCCTTGTTGAGGTCGTTGCATCGGCGGCTTGCCTCATGGGCGGCCAGGCGCTGTAGCTGGCGATCACGGTCAAGGTCCGTGATGCTCTGCCCGACGTGGGCCAGCAGGTTGGCGAACGCGAACTTGAGCTCTGATGTCGTCAGAGCATCGGCGATAGCCTCCAGGGCTTCGCGTTGTCCGTACACCCTTACCCACTGCAAGAGAGTACGGTTCGCGTACACGCCTCCAAGGAGTCCCACCTTTCGGAGGAGACTGTCGTCGGCGACGACACTCAAGTGGGCGCTGCCTTGCTCCATAGCGGCCGCATCGTAGGAAGGAGGGTCCGCCCCCATTCCTCTGAGTGGTGCCGAATCTCCACCACCGGTGGTGATCTTGAGTTGGCCTGCGGCCTCGGCAGTGAACTCCGCGAGCCTATGACGGTCATCGCGAATTGCCTTCGTGGCGACGTCATCCGGCTCGTTCTCGCAGGAACTCCCCGTGTGGCTGCTTTCAACGCCCTTGCTGCTCTCGGCAGTCTCGCTGCCGTCGGCAGCTTCAGGTGATGCGGCGGGCGTCTTGCCCTTCTCGAGGAATCGGCTCGAGTTCGTCACACGATGATGGCGATGGTTGCGATCCTCGTCGCCTTCGCCATCGTCGACGTCGTGCTCTTCGTCGGGGTCCTACTCCGGAAGATCCTCCTCCATCGCGTCGTCCGTCGCATGGGGGTCGCCCATGTGCGCGTCAACGTGCTCGTCGAGCACCTTTGCGGCCTTCGCACGCTTCTTGGTGTTGCCGAGGTTGGCGTCGGTTGCCTTAGGCGGCACGGTTGCCTTAGGCGGTGCGGTTGCCTTAGGCGGCCCGGTTGCCTTAAGCGGTACGGTTGCCTTTGGGTTGGCAACCGTGCTCGCGGCGGCGGCTCCCAAAACTTGGAGTCCGCCAAGGACGTGTGGTGAGCACGTCACCACCTTGCCCTTGTTGGCCTTAGACGGTCCAGCACTTGCCATCTCGTTGCTTGTGCAACTAGCATGTGAAGATCGTTGTGAGGATCACCACACAACGTTAAGGAGGAATCGCCTCCCACAAACTCTTTGCTCTCACGATCGGTGAGGCAATCGTAAATTCAATCTCTACTTTCCTAGGCCGCCACGTCGGCACAAGGTCCTGGATTTTGGAACTAGAATTCCTAAGCCGTGACTCACAGCGATTGGCAAGCACTAGTACCTAGGAAAACAGAAAATTACTATACAAGGAATTGACAAGAAGTGTGAGTACCGCTCACAAAGCCAGGACAAACAATAGAAGAGGAATTATACAATTCCTAGCAATTCCTCCAATCCTTCTTCTAGCTTCTTGTCTTATTCCTGTCTTCTTGTCTTCCTTGGCCTCCTCTTGAGTCTTCTTTGCGCGTCTTGCACCCTTTGGCGGCGTCCTCCTTGAGCCGGCGGCGTTGGGGGGCCCGCCAAAAGTCCCCAAGTTGTCACCCTCCTTCTTTTTAGGGTGCTCTCAGGTCGTGAGAGTCCCTAAGCTTGGGGAGGGACGCTGTCCCAATTTTTGGATGAAGGAGGTTTGAGGGAGCCTTGAAAATGAGGAGGATTTTGTGGTTTTAGAGGTGGGAACTCCCCAACCCGCCCCACAAAAATCCTCCTAGCCTCTTGGAAGTGTGGAGAGCCTGGAAGGAAGTGGCTCCAACAAGTAGGATTTTTTTCCAGCTCTGCAACGCACTTTACGACGCTTCAATCCGTGAAGTATTGATGCCGTAGTCCATTCCGGCGTTTCTGTTGCTGCTTGCAGCTGCCGGCGGCGTTTTATCTATGTCGTAGCCGCCGTTTCCGTCGAACCCTTGGTCGCGAGGGTTGTCTCGCTCTGATACCACTGTAACGGGCTGAGTCTCCAGCTCCTGCTCTGAAGTCATCGTTAGAGTTCACAGAATGGCGTTTTCAGTCCGCGTCAGGGGTTTACCCCCTTCGCAAGACTGAGGGGCAATCGTCATCAACGACCCAGAGCAGGGAGACTCGAATACTTCGAGTCTTCGGAGGCCCATTTCCGTTTTTAACCAAACCCCTGGTTTTGGGACCCAAGCCGGGGGTTTTTACCTCGAACTCGTGTGTTTGCACGAGTTATTTCGTTCGTTTTATGTCGAAGTTTGTCGTAAACGAACTTTGATTCATATTATGTCGTTCTGGCGCGAAATCGTCGCGTGCAAGCACGCTGGCGATTTCGCGCCAGCGAATTTCACCTCACCCTTGCTCCCCTCATCCCTCGTCCTCTCTTGCTTGTTTGCAAGGAGGGCAAGGGGGGGGGGGCGAGGGCACGAGGCCACGAGGCCTCGCCCTGGAGGCCCTCGTGGCCTCTCAGCCGCCGATCGGGCTGAGGCCGCGATCGGTGGCTGGTGGCTGGCCGGCCGGTGGCCGGCCGGTCACTTGGCCGGCCGCCGGCTGTCCAGCCGGCTGGCAGCGAGCTGGCCGGCGGCCAGCAAAGTGCTGGCCGCCGGCCAGCCCTCGCTGACGTGAGGGGTGGTGCGCAACCACCCCTCGCTTCAGCGAGGTGGGAGGGCCGAACCGGCCCTCCCGCTACAATTATCTTCTAATTTTTTATTTTCCTAGATTCTTGTCATTACCATTTTGCCGTGAGTCACGGCTTAGAAAGGCTAGTTTCAAAATCCACAGCCTTGTGCCGACTTGGTGGCCTAGGGAAATAGAAAGTAAATGTATGATTGCCTTACCGATCGTGAGAGTAAGATCTTAGGAGGTCATTCCTCCTCAAAGTTGTGGGGTGATCCTCACAACGAACTTCACATGCTAGTTGCACAAGCGACAAGATGGTAAGTGCCGGACCGTCCAAGACCAACAAGGGTAACGTGGTGACGGCCTCACCACACGCCCTCTGCGGACTCCAAATTTTGGGAGCCACCGCTGCAAGCACAGTTGCCGAACCAAAGGCAACCGTGTTGCCAACGGCAATCGGCAGAAACCTCGGTGACACCGAGAAGCATGCGAAAGCCCAAAAAGTGCTCAACGAGCACGTTGAAGCATACGTGGACGACCCTCATGTGGCAGACAACTCGCTCGAGGAGGACCACAGCAAAGAGCACGATGTCGACGATGGAGAACGTGATGAGGATTGCCATCATCGCCATCGTCATGCGTCGAACTCGATTCATTCGCTCAAGAAGGGCAAGGCGCTTGCATTATTGCCCAAAGCTGCCAACAGCAGCAAGGCCGCCAAGAGCAGCAAAGGCGCCAAAAGCAGCCACGCAAAAATTCTTGCGAGAATAAGCTAGACAACGTCGTCGCAAAGGCAATTTGCGATGACCGCTACAGGCTTGCAGATTTTGCTGCTGAGGCCGCGGGCTGACTCAAGATCACCACCGACGGTGGAGGTACTACACCACTTGGAGGACTGGGTATGAACTCCCCTTCCTACGATGTGGCCGTAATGGGGTAGGGCGTCATCACAAATGACAGTCTCCTCCAAAAGGTGAGACTCATTGTTTGCATGTACGCGAACCGTACCCTCCTACAGCGGGTGAAGGTGCACGGACAACGCGAGGCTCTGGAGGCTATTATCGATGCTCTAACGACATCAGAGCTCAAGTTCGTGTCCGCCAACCTTCTGGCCCACGTTGGGTAGAGCATCACGGACCTCGACCGTGATCTCGAGCTGCAGCGCCTGGCCGTCCATGAGGCAAGCCGCCGATGTAAAGACTTCGACAAGGCGTTACAGAGTGTGACCCAAGTGCGGATGTAGCAGCAAGCGCAGCACGTTGCAACTATAGATGCCACTGTCGGTTGTAGCGACGAGTTGCCTACCTTGACATCTTTCCTCCATAGTGTGGAGATCTTCCGGAAGGGTGTGAAGCTGACCCATTGGTTGAACCGCATGGAGCACGTCCTACGCGTCCACAAGGTTCCACTCAATCAGTGGGACGACCTTACCACGACGCGACTTGAAGACAAGCTCTTCAAGTACGTGGTCAAGGAGTGGAGTGCGCAGAGGCCTCACCTTGAGTGGCAGCCTATGTCGTGGGAAGCCTTCTGCGCAATAATGTCTGAGAAGTGTACCTTACATGAGGAGGCGCAGCACATCTTCCAAAATATCAAGGACTTTAGGCAGCTGGGTAGCTCGCTTGAGGCCTACTTGAGCAAGCTTACCGCCCTCGTGGAGGAAGCCAAAAGCTTCACCGAGAGCGACGGTACCAAGACCTTCAAGTATACAGAGTGTTTGCTGCTAGAGTACTTGCGCGATGGTCTTGCCAGCGAGAAGTTGAAGGACAAGACCACCACGACCGCAACGGGCCAAGCTTGGACAAGCTGGAGGACATTGCCAGACTATATGAGCAAAGTGTATTCAGCGAACCCCAAGGACTACTCATATGTACGACAGAACGCGCGTGCATAACAAGGCCGTGATGCACGCATGGATGCTGTAGGGGATAGAAGGTTAGCAGGGCAGCGGGACGAGGTCAAGGACAAGCAGCTAGCAAACCCCTCAGCCAAGAAGACTGCTAGGAACAACCCCCCCAACCACAGGCGTGGCTGCAGCAATGACGAGCTATAGGTGGCATGCAAGCGTCACAACACGGCCTTCCGCGAGGGACTGTGCCAGAACTGCATGGAGCCCCAACATTTCAGGGCTCAGTCTCTTGAGGCTGCTGGTGGTGGACAAGAGGTCATGGCATTAGCCGCAGCCGTAACACCTCGTGGGGAGGGTGCAGCAGGAGGCCACGGACAAGGCAGTGGACAGGGTCGCGGTCGCGGAAATGGATCCGGCCGTGGTAACGGACAAGGCCGTGGGGCGGGTTCTCCCCACCCTTGAGTGATGTATTGGGGACCACTCAGGGGTAAAAGTGGATCACGAGTGTGGGTTCATTTTTTCAGATGAGGATGTTAAACAATTTGAATTTTTTCACGAGTTCAAATCTCTTTGTTGTTTTCTCCCCTCACTTAGCCTCATTATGCACTTGCTGGTTGACATTGCCCACTAAATCTTGCATCACCAAATGAGTTGCATGACTGAACCTACTTAGTGGTGCCAACACCAGCCACTATGCAAGAATTGTGTAACATAATGATTGAAGCAAAGGTCCTCTAAGCAAAGACTTCAAGTATGTTTGCGATACCTTTAGTTGACGATTTCGACTCAGTGAAACTTAAAAACTGGAAGGTGCTAGCAAAATTCACACCTGCCTTCAAGATGTGGACTCGAGTAGGTGAATCATGGGAGCTACGGCATCTGCCAACTATATTTGATGTTTATCACAAACTCGGTTTGTCATCGTCGAGCCTGTTTACTCAAAAGAGTGGAGGCAACATGACGATGCAGTTCAAAAGACACCTAAATGGTGCTCCCATGAACGTACTTGCTGACACCAGTGGAGATGACTCCTTTGCTAGTCTTGGCTTTAATCAATAGGTTGGCTTGAAGTACGAGCCATCGAATGGCGCAATTGTCGTCGGTGACAATGCTACGGTACCTGTGATTAGTACTTGCAAAGCAAAAATTTGTATTCAAGGGTACACACAGAGTGTCATGTTAAAGGTACTCAACCTTCTTGACCTGTTTGACGTGGCGCTAGGCGATCCTTGGCTTTTTGAAAACAAGGCTCTAATGTGCTTTGAATTAAAGTGTTTGATCCTCCAAAAAGGAGAGCATCGATTTACATTGATTCCGAGTATAGAGTTATCGCCGACCCGATGCAAAGTCTATGCCAACTTGTCTGCGATGTAGGTCAAGATACATATCCGACAAGGTTGCCGATACTTCTTGACTCAGTTGTAGAAAGTGGAGGATGGCATGAAGGAAGATACGCCACAAGAGATCAAATCTCTATTGGTGAAGTTCTCGGATGTATTCTAAGTCCCACTGGCTGGGCTTCCACCAGAAAGACAAATGGGCTACACGATTCCGCTACAACCGGAGGCGACTCCTCCGTTCAGACCCATGTATCGCCTTAGTCCAGCAAAAAGGCAAGAGGCCGAATGCCAAATCAAACAGTACCTTGAAAATGGATGGATCGAGCCAGGTAGCTCACCGTACGGTGCGCCGATCCTTTTTGTGAACAAAAAGGACAGTGGTTTACGTATGTGCGTGGATAACCGGACGTTGAACAAGCTGATGGTGAAACATCGACTCCCTTTACCGTGAATTGAGGACCATTTTAACCAACTTGAAAGGGCAAATGTATTTTTTTCCTTGGATTTGTCTCAAGGGTACCATCAAATCCGAATCACAAAAGATGATGTACTCAAAACCGCGAATCGAACGCACATGGGACATTATCAGTTTTGAGTGTTATGCTTTGGGCTTACAGATACCCCGGTAACCTTCCAAGGAGAAATGAACCAAACGTTTGCCAAGCAACTCAGTCAGTCGGTCTTGGATTACGTGGATGACATCTTTGTTTTTCTCCAAATTGATGGAAGAGTACATAGAATAGCTGCGCAAAGTCCTCGCAATCCTTCGGGAATAGAAGTTATGTGCAAAGGTGAGCAAGTGCAAGTTTGCACATTATGAGCTCAAATACCTTGAACACATCGTCGGCAAGGACGGCATCCGTGTCAACCCACAAAAGGTCCAAGCCGTTGTAGACTGGCCATGCCCGGAAATTGTTGGGCAGATTTCTTCTTTCCTCGGCCTTGCAAACTACTTTTGGCAGTTTATGCAAGGGTATTAGACCCTGGTAGTACCCCTAAGCAGGCTCACACAAAAAGACGTGATTATAAGAACGCTTTTCTGAGAGTCAAAGAGATTGTATCCACAGTGCCCGTCCTGGCTATTTCGGATCCATTGCAACCATGGGAGGTTCGATGTGATGCGTTGGTAGTAGGACTCGGAGTTATCCTCATGCATAACGGTCATCCACTTGCGTATGAGTGACAAAAGCTCATCCCTACGGAAACGCGGTACACGACTGGGGATCAAAAGCTCCTTACGATGGTACACGTTTTAAAGATGTGGCGTTGCTACCTCAAGGGTGCTAAAGGGGGTGTGACAGTCGTGACCGACCATAACCCATTGGTCCTTTTCCAAACGCAAACAAACCTGTCAAGACGGTAGGCGCGTTGGAGCCAATACCTCAGCCAATTCTTGTTGACATGGGAACATTGGCCAAGACGCATGAATGTGGCCGATCTACTAAGCTGACAGCTTGTGGAAATTAAAGCAACCACCGAGGCTGGTGGGTGTTTTATGGCCATTGCAACAGCAACAGTACAAACACTTGACCCCCCTGAATCACTGTGCAACCAGCACAGGAGATTATCCATTACAACAGTTCTATAAAGAGGATCCGGGTGGGATACTGTGTGGATTCTTGGTTTGAAGACTTTTGAAATTCAGACAAGAACGGATTGGTGGAGGCCACAAGAATCTTCTAACACAGAGAGCAAGTTGTTACGCCAAACTCGGGAGACCTTTGAGCAAAGATTATCTCCGAGTTCCACGACCCTCCGGTCGCAAGTCATGTGGGACCTCAAAAGAGTGGGCAGGCACTCTCGGACCATTATTGGTGGCGAGGATGGAGTGTCGATGTCCGTAACTATTGCATGACATGCGACCCATGTCTTCGGAATAAGGTTGGTAACAAGAAAGCCTGTTGGACTCCTCCAACAGCTTCCAATTCCTGGAACTCCATGGGAGTGCGTTAGCATGGACTTCATTACTAGTCTTTCGGACACAAACGGTGGCCACGATGCAATAGCAATGGTTGTGGATGTTGTGACGAAGATGACACACTTCATTCTGACAACCACCAATGTGAACGCAGAGGAGACCACTCTTCTCTTCTGTGAGGGTGTCGTAAAGTACCACAGCTTGCCATTGTGCTTTATCTCCTATTGAGATATGATATTTGCTAGTAAGTTCTGACAAAAGATGCACAAGTACTCCGACACTGAGTTGCAATTCTTGACAGCGTTTCACCCTCAAACTGACGAACTAACAGAGCACATGAACCGCACTCTGGAACAAATGCTTTGCATGTAAGTGGACCCTACCATGCATGACTGGGACGAATTCCTGGCACCGGCAGAGTTTGCAGTGAATAACTCGGTGAGCGGGTCTACACAGTTCACATCTTTTGTGTTGAACAATAGTCAACATCTGGTGGTGTCGTTTTCGTTGGTGAAGAGTGGGAGTACAGGAGGACAAGTTCTTTCTGCTCAAGCCTTTGCCAAACGCATAGACTCATTGTTTGGGGAGGCGAAGGATTACCTTCAAGCTGCTTGGCAACGACAAAAGGAATGTGCCAACATAAGTTGCCATGAGGTCTCTTTTGACATCGGTAACAAAGTGTTGCTTCATACTAAGAATCTTCGGCTGAAGTCGCCAGGGGTGCAAAAACTTCTACCGAAGTTGATTGGGCCATTTTCTATCGTTGTACACATCGGGCCAGTGGCATACCGATTGTTGCTTCTGCCGAGTATGAATATACATGACGTGTTTCATGTGAGCCTCTTGGCTCCATACACGACAGCGGGAACCATTCAGTCACCACCGGCAGTCCTTGCTGCCAATGGCTAATACGAGGTTCTTGGCCTACTCCAGCACCGAGAGTGTACTCACCGGTCGCGGGTTATTATGGGATACCTTGTTCATTGGGCCGAGTGTGGACCTCAACATAACTCATGGGAGCCCAAATTTCGGTTGCCCACATGGGTGGTCAACGAGTCTTGGAGCGAGTTGGCAACTTGCACTGATCGACGCGTGTCAGGAGGCACCACGTAAACGTAGAAAAAGTGAACAACAGTCCCCCAGGACGGCATTCATGGATTGCAACCATGAGAGGTCGAGGACGTCTTGCATGGTTGTCACACAGACGCTCCAGCCTAAAGGGGAGAGGTTGCTAGCCGTGCTGACCGACAAACTACAGCTAGGTCCAAGTGCGAGGCATGTGTTCATGTTTAGCTGGTGATTGAGGTTTTTTTTTTCACGATGTTGATGACTCACGAATTGACAATCCTTCTTGTTTTTCATGAACCAAGACGGTCCATAATGAGTGGGGAGGAATGTAGCGGGAGGGTCGGTTCAGCCCTCCCTCCTCGTTGAAACAAGGGGTTGTTGCGCACCACCCCTCGTGTCAGCGAGGGCTGGCCGGCGGCCAGCACTTTGCTAGCCGCCAGCCAGCTGGCTCCTGACCGGTTGGACGGCCGGCGGCCGGCCAAGTGACCGGCCAACGACCAGCCGGCCAGCCTCCAGCCGCCGATCGTAGCCTCAGCTCGATCGGCGACTGAGGGGCCACAAGGGCCTCGAGGGCGAGGCCTCGTGGCATCGTGCCCTTGCCTACCCCTCTTGAAAGTGAGCAAGCAAGGACAAAGGATAGGGGGAGCGAGGGTGAGAGCAAGGAACGAGGGAAGTGCATGAGAGAAGTCGGTGTGAAATCGCCAATCGCACCTTGTACGCAACGATTTCGCGCCGACACATAAAAAACAAAATTTGAGATTGTGAAGGACAAAAACATGAGTTTCAAAATCTGAAAACTCGTATGAATGCACGAGTTCGAGGTAAAACAACCCCGGTTTGGATCCCAAGACTAGGGGTAAGGTTATAAATGGAAATGGGTCTCTGGAGACTCAAAATGTTTGAGTCTCCCCGCTCTGGGTTGTTGATGACGATTGCCCCTCAGTCCTGCGAAGGGGGTAAGCCCCTGACGCGGAGTGAGAACGCGATGACTTAAGAGTAGGAGCTGGGGACACGGCCCGTTACAGATAAATTGTTAAAAGACTCTCAAAGTGTGACTTTGTCGACATTCTATCAAGTTTTGGGTCACGTCATCAATGGCAGATGGATCACAATGGATCAAAAAAAGATTGGCAAAAGAGGCTAATTGGCCAACGCGAAACAACGTCTGAGACATTCAAGTCTTCATTGGCTATTGTAACTACTACCGGCATTTTGTACAGGATGATGCCCGAGTGTCAGCGCCTCTCTTTGATCTCACTCAAACAGAAAACGAGTGGTGGTGGAGAGACAGCGGCGAAGAGGCGTCCACCGCTTTACGAAACGCTTTGACCTGTGAGCCAACCCTACTTTTGGCTGATCCAATGATCGACTATGTCATGGCTACCGACGCCTCCAAGTTAGCCATTGGTGTGGTTCTCCTTCATTGTTATGGTAGCGGAGAGCAATCATTAACGTACATGTCACAAAAGTTGCACAAATAAAAACTGAACTATGATGTACATGAGAAGGATATGCTGGCGGTCATACACGCATTTCAGATGTGGCGGTGCTACCTTGAATGCCACCAATTCATCGTACGCACCGACCATCATGTGCTGAAACATTTGAAGACACAGCCAAACCTCAATTGATGTGAAACCCAATGGATGGAGTTTCTCAGATCTGGCTTCGATTACAGTATCGAGTACCGGCCGGGCAAAACCAACCTAGCAGATGCAATTCGCTGCCGACCGGACTTGATGGCTGATGCAGCGACGCTTCAACTGCAACAAGATCCGTTTCTTGAGTGGTTGTTCACATATAGCTACGACCAACATGGCGGATACGACAAAGTTGTGTTCTTATACAACGAACCATATTGGCGACGACAATTCACTCGCGAGCTGGTCGTACCCTCAAATGATGGACTCCGCCGCATGCTGTTCGAGGAATTCCACGACACCGGTTCAGGTGGAAGTTTTGGACAGGGCAGGACGCTAAAGAAGCTGGTGAAGTACTACTGGTGGGGTAAGATGCAAGCAAAACTGGCCAACTTTTGCACATCGTGTCACATGTGTTTGCGACAAATATCCTGTCGCATGTGGCCCAGACTTCTAGAGGCTCTATCCATTCCGACGCAACCATGGACCGAAATCTCCACGGAATTCATCACTAGACTACCGGTCACACCTGAGGGATATGTTGTAATCCTCGTGGTTGTCGACAGGCTCTCTAAAATTTCCCACTTCATCCCGACAATGACCACCGTCACTACCAAAGGCGCAGTACGGCTGTTTCTAAACAAACCAATAACCATCAAAAGCAACAGTGACAAACAATTCATGAGCCAAACCTGGTGCGGATTGATGACTCGCTGCGGTAGTCGGATCCAACTCTCCTCGGCGTTCCACCCTCAAACCAATGGCCAAGCTGAGCGGACTAATCAGACGCTCAAACAACTTCTTTGCACATCATGCGAGCCATGCGGGACGGATTGGGCCGCCAAACTCGTGACTACTGAGCTTGCATACAACTTGGCAATGTCTACCGCAACGGGTAGAATCCTGTTCTAAGTGGTGTATGGCAAACTTCCCGCCATACCAGTTGGACTTCACAGCTTGAGCAACAATCCCGCGGTCAACATCCAATGTCGTGACGACAAACACTCGTGAAGACACAAGTGGCGATGAAGCGAGCAACTGACCGCCATCGTAGACGTTTTTGCCGTTGGTAACAAATTCCTCCTCAATTCGGCAAACATGAAACCCCACCGAGCCGTTTGTCAACCCCGATGGTTGGGACTGTTTGACATCGAGCACATGCAAACTCTTGTGGTTGTGCAACTCGAAATCCTGGGTACCATGCCAATTCACCCTGTATCTCATATCAACAGACTCAAACACTATCGAGACCCTGGTGAGAACTTTCTTGGCAGGGATGTGCCTCCTCCTCATGTACAAATAGACGAGGACATAGAGAAAGTCATCGAGGACATCCTTGGCCATCAACGAGATAGCAGCATGACGGAATATCTTGTTAAGTGACATGACTTGATGCTGCGCACAACAGCTGGGAATCCTACGACAACCTTCGCAACGTCAATCACCTGATCGATTAGTATTATCACCAGGCTACTTCTGTCAGTACACCGGGACGTCGTGGCTAAAAGGGGCGGAAGTGTTATGTACCAAACGTACACGAGTCCTTTAACTTTCCGAGTGGGCATTTGTCTCAATACACAAATACCCCACCGCGTGTCGGTACCTCAATTTTTGCTCCAACGGTCGAGGGAAAATCGGCAAGCTACCCTCACCCTCTGGCGTTCCTTCTCGCATGTTCTGATGACTCTCACTGCTTTCAAGAATCGTGGACAGAAGTGTCCCAACCATTCGGTTAACTTATCGATGCTTAGAGATTTATAAAGATGCATCTTGCATCTTCACCGTCGATCTTCGAATCCCCCCAATACCTTGGCGGAAATTTTGGATCCAACCATTCACGACATGAATCCACACGCGTCGCTCGACGATGGACCCGACGACCCTGACTACATCTCATTTGTAACTCAAAACTTGCATCTATGTGTTCAGTCATTTCGAAACTTGTCATCAAATTGCACTTGCCGCTAAGTAGAAATTGCTCAAATTCTTTAACCGTGTTCTGCCTCGTAACTCATACATGTGCACCATCTAAACCCCTTTCGGCATAGGAGTCTGGGACTGGGGACAAAAATAGCATACCATGTTGACAATCTGCATACATGTAATGCAAATGAATTTAAACACATGGAGATATGCAACACATTGTTTAGGTCTTTTGATTCTTTTTTGGACATTTGCATTAGTCTTTTAGGATGTATTTATTACATACCAGACTTACACAAGTCCCTAATCTTTCCAAGTGGGGATTTTTGTCATGACACAAATAGCCCACCGTGCGCCGAGACCTCAATTTTCACTCCGACGGCCAAGGGCAATTCAGCCTATTGCCCTCGCCCTCTGACGAGCCTTCTTGTATCTTCTGATGACTTTGACCAAATTCAAGAATCATCCACATAAGTAACACGACCTTTCGTTCAACTTCTCGATGCATCAAGATATATCTCGATTTGTAACGATGCATCTTGCATCTTCACCATCGATCCTCCAAGCCCCTAGACTTATTGGCAAAGCTTCTCAAATCCAACCACTCACGACACGGCTCCACACGCGTCGCTTGACGATCAAACCAACGATCCGGATTATACCTCATTTGTAACTCGACAATTTTATGTATATGTCCGATCATTTCAGTACTTGTCATCAAAGCACACTTACCATTGATTACAAAGTGATCAAATGTCCCAAATTCTCAATAGTAATCTGCCTCACAACTTCTACTTGTTCACCATCTGTGCTCTCTTTGGCATAACACTTGGTACAGAGCGGAGCGGTGTTGGAGAGGTATCCGACTACTTTACCCATCAGGAGGACTACCTCGCACAAGTCGTTAATGTCAATGCGCCGGATAGCAACGGTCTAGAAAATGGGTCCCGACATGGGAGGCCGCCAACCGCTCTTAGTATTGCAACGAAGATAACATAGCACCCTCGAACGAGGGATCCACACTTTAGGTTCGTTTGGTTTGCAACCTCACGAAGTCCGCATGTTGGTCTTTAGTGTCTACCTTTGGTTGGACACTCTGTGAGGAGTCTCAAAGGCAAGAACTGTAAATAGATGCATGCAAGGTACAGGCTTTTATTCTTGCGGAGCTATGCTAAAGCTTCTGCTTGTAGTGGCTCCACTGGAGGCAACCTCAACCTACAGTCCTACTTGGCGCGTCCTTAGACCGCCAAGTGTCATCCTCAAGGCAGGCTCTAGTAAGCTTCCTAGAAGCTTCCTGTCCCTATTTGGGCCACAGAGAAAATTGCGGCCGTCACGGAGTTTGACCCCGCGACCTCTCGTCGGAGACTCCGGTGCCTATTCAACCAAGCCAAATGGTATGGTTCCTTTGATGAGCCACAAGGGACATACCCATTATGGGCAGTGCATTCCTGGCCCATCTCGGAACAGACCAAGGGGACGTACTCCATAGAGGAGTGCATGCCTTGTCTGTGTGCGTAGCTAGCCAGCTAGGCAGTGGACAAGGTGCATACTATTTCAACAAATCTCTCCCTTGCACCGCTGTCCATCTGTCGCTTAGTGGGCTCCATTAATACCTTGGGGCTCACCCTTCCTTTGCCGCACTCCTCATGCCGAATCCACGAATGCATGCATAGTGCAAGTTGCTCTCCAGCGGCTTAGTCATGCAGTCAGCAAGCATGCTCTTCGTTCCGCAGTGCTGCAAGTCCACCACGTTCTTCATGACCGGGTCACGTGAGTAGTGGTAACGTATGTCGATGTGCTTTGTTCGCCGGGAGACGATTTCTTCTTCAGTCATCGAGATGGCGCTCATGTTGTCCACGAGTACGACCATGGCGTCCTTCTGTGGCACCATCATTTCGCCAAACAGGCTACGCAGCCATTGAGTCTCCTTGCACACCTCAGACAGAGCAACGTGCTCTGCCTTTGCCGTGGCCACGGAAACACAATCCTGCTTCCTACTGGCCCATGAGATGGCAGCGCCATTCAAGATGCACACGTGTCCAGAGGTGGATTTCCTGTCGTCAAGATTTCCTCCCCAGTCAGCATCGGTGTAGCACTTTAGGCAAAGGGGGTCCGTTCCTTCTTGGCCTCCAAGGACGAGGCCCATGTGACGTGTCTTCTGCAGGTAGCATAAAATGCGCTTGACTGCTTGCCAATGTTGTGGCCCAGGGTTGGCCACGAATATGCTCACTTGTCCCACAGCATGGCAGATGTCCGGACGAGTCCCTACCATGGCGTACATGATGCTACCCACGGCGGACAAGTATGGGATGTCTTGCATCTCCCTTTGTTCTACTTCGTTGCTTGGTGACATGGAGGCCTTCAGCTTTGTATCGGTCGTCATTGGGGTGTTGACAGGTTTGTAGTCTTCCATGTGGTAGCGCTTCAGTACCTCACCGATGTATTTGGTTTGGTTGAGTTCGATGGTGCCTACTACTCGGTTGCGGTGGATGGCAATCCCGAGGTAGTACTCGAGAGGACCCATGTCCTTCATCTTGAACCTTTTGCTGAGGTCATACTTCAGCTCATCCAACAGCTCGACCGAAGAGGAGCAGATGATCAGATCATCCATGTACAGCGCAACTAGCATCAACCCTCTCCCATCATCGTGCACGTACATGCTCGGGTCATTCTGGCAATGCGCAAAGGAGAGTACGGTCATGAAACCGTCCATCTCTTTGTACCACATCCTTGGGGCCTGTTTTAGCCCGAAGAGCGCTTTCACCAACTTGCACACCTTGCCCTTGGGAGCGTTAACTCCTTCAGGCACCTCCATCAGCACTTCTTTGTCAATCTTCCCATAACGAAAAGCTGACTTGATGTCCATCTAGTGTATCTCCAGGTTCTTTGCGGCTGTAATGCCAAGGAGAGAGCGGATGGAGGCAAAGGTCACGACAGGCGCGAACGTCTCATCTTACTCGGAGCTTGGGCGTTGAGAGAACCCCTTAGCCACTACCCTTGCCTTGAACTTGTTGATGCTGCCATCTTGCTTCTTCTTCACTCCAAGGACCCACTTGGATCCCACCACGTGGGCCTTGTTGGGTCTATCCTCCAGCACCCACGTGTCGTTCTCGGCAATGGACGCAAGCTCGCTGTCCACTGCCTCCTTCCACTTGGCCGCATCATGGCCATTCATCGCCTCAGCCAGTGTGGATGGCTCTCCCTGAGCCATGCACAACCAGCTAAGGCCGGTCCAATCATCCTCATACCGCAAAGGTCCTTTCTTTGGTCGCAAACTGCGCCGGAGTGCGGGTGCGGCTTCTTGCTTTGGTGCTGGTGCTTCCACAGGTGGTGGTTTGTCGTCGTCGTCAGAAGATTCGTCAGACTCCAAGTCAGACTCGGAAGCCCCGGACGCCTCGGTATCCGCGTCCATGTCAGATGCTGCGTCATCCTTTGCAGCCCCTCTCCCATTCCCACCACCTGCGGGCAAAGAGAGCCAGTTTTTGGGTGCTTGGTCGCCGGACTCAAGCAACACCATCCACTCTCTCGCTTTGGGAGCAAGGTTCGGGTCCAGCAGCTCTCCCTTTTTCAAGGGTGCATTCGTCAAACATAATTTTGCGGCTCCTCACGGGCTTGCTCCTCACGGTATGTGAGCGAAGATAGCTCCTCTTCCAGACCTGGAAGGGGATCTCCCAGCAGTCAAAGCTGTCTTCGCTCACATACCGTGGGGGCGGTATCTCTAAGTCCTTGGGTTGCCGCTCCGTAGGGAGAGCAACCACAGGCTGGGAAGGACTAGGGATGGGAAAGACACCGGGAAGAGGGAAGTTGCTGAGGTTGAGGTCAGGCGACGATCGAAACTCGGGAAAGCGAGATATGTGTGGGAGCCGAGAGCTCGTCTGAAGCTGGCGGAGACGCTCCTGAAGCACATGAATCTCGCGCTTGGGGGAGTCGCCCTCCATGCCTGGCATGTCTGGATCCTTGCTCCAAGAATCAAGAAGTGGCGGATCGGCTCCAGCTCATGTCTTTGGTGCTAGAGCTGACTGCTCTGTAGAGGGTGCGACTCCCTTAGAGGTCTGTCGTGGAGTCGTGGAATGTCCTCGAAGAAGCTCGGTGAGTGTACGGATGGCGTCTGTCTGCTCCCGCTGCAGGCGACACATCTAGTCCTATTGGCTCTGCAGGTCCTCAATAGCCTGCGAACGTGGGGTCATGACCCCTAAGGAGGAAGAAGAGGGATCTAGTACCCTTTTCCCTTATCGCCGGACTGAGCCATGGCACCGCTCATTATGGGCCGAGACATCAACGTGGTCGGATTACAGAAACGTGAGCATTTCTCGAGGAGTTTAGACGCTGGCAACTTTTGGCCCTCCGACCAAACATTTCACTAAGGCAAGTGCTGACGTCAGCAGGAGGTTGCTGACGTCAGCAAGGAAAAATGCTGACATCAGCTGGCCTCCCCCCCTTTTTGTGTCAACCTTTGCGGTTGCTTCGCGAGCAGGCGGCCGCGCCGCAACAGCCACGCGGAAGCTCAGCGAAAGCTGCTCCGCAGCTTTTGCTCAGTTGCTGCTGTTGTTGCGGCGTCAGTAGTAGAAGCAACCGAGCGGCTGCATGTGGGGCGGCCGCCTAGCGGCTGCGTGCGCGGCCGTGGAAGGAGCTGCGCGTTGCTGATGCTACTGCACGCTGCGGTTGCTACATGCTACTGCCGCCGCCATGCGCTACTCCCGCTGCTACTGCTGCTGTGTTGCTACGGCACTACTGCTGCCGTTGTTGCTGCTGTCACTACTGCTACGCTGTTGCTGTGCTATTGCCACCGTTGTTGCTGCCACTATTGTTGCACTGCTGCCGATGCATGCTGCTACCACCGCGCGCTGCTGATGCCGCCACGCGCTGCTGCCGCCGCTGCTGTCGCCGTGCTGCGAGTGCTACTCAGTGCTACTTCTGTTGCATGTGCGAATGTCGGCAGCTGCTGGCGAATGCAGTCTACTACGGTTGTCGCCTGCTGTTGCTAGCGGCTGCTGCTGATGCAGTCTCACGTGCTGATGGTGAGCAAATTCGACTGCGATCCGCTGTCGTCGTCGATAGGTCCCTGTGGATGTGTTGCAACGGTGACTCTCACTACTACTGCTCTGTTGCGTCTCTGTTGCGCAACTCGGTGAGAACTGTCTCACCGCTCTGATTCTGAGAGAATATGTGTGGAAACTTCCTAGCAATGCAGCCGCCGACTACGCGTTAGTACCTGGTCAGACGGTGACAAGTCACCGTCTGAGGCAGTCCTGCACACAAGTGCAAGGGTCAAGCGAGGAAACACAAGGCAAAGTGTCGGAATGGTTCAATAGCATTTGCAAAGAGGGATGACAAATGACAGGTCCATGGCATAAGTACCTGCCATGGCGCACGGCGGGCGTCGCACGCGACAGTGCAAGATCTGTTCTTAAACTGGCCCAAAACCATTGTTTTGGCCAAAAATCTGCGCAGACATATCAGAACGCTACGCCGTTTGAACGTAGACGTGCAAAATCAAAAGTCGGATGCTACGACTGGTCACATGCATGCATCCGACATCAAGCGGTGGACACACAATGCAAAAACATGCAAATCGGGCCCATAGCGAGTCCACCGCTAAACTCCTATGTGCTACAGAAAAAATGATGGAGGTCTCGGGTAGCGTCCGGAGCTCTGGAACGGTCGTCGATCAGCTCCAGGCTGACAGTCCGCCACCAGATGACGCACCGGTGACACCAGGGTCCGCATAAAGGATCTGCACGAGTATGGACACGGCCAAGTGGTCACAGTAAACTGTACAGGTCGACAGAAACGTCACAAATCACAACAAGGGGTCCATCCGCCCATCTACGTCTGTGTACGCTGTGCCAGTACTGTTTGTGGAAAATAGAACAGGCTAAATGTCGATGTGCGTGGATTTCCGGGCATGGAATGACGCTACTACCAAGAACAGCTACCCTCTCCCTTAAGGAGATAAACTTTTCGACTAACCCCGAGGGGCTCAAATTCTCACCAAAATCGAGTTACTCAGCGGCTATCACCAAATTCGTGTAGCAGACACCGAGATCGAGAAGACGGCGCTCCAAACTCGCTACATGTATTTCAAGTTGAGAGTCATGCAATTTGACCTAAAAATGCCCCACCGGTGTTCATGGCATGGATTAACAACATTTTTTAATGTACCTGGACAGTTTTTTCATGGTGTACCTCGACGACATCCCAGTGTACAGCCACACCCCGGAGGATCACTATGTACATCTTCAAAAGGAGCTCAAAGGTTGTGACTGTAAGAGATCGAGCACATGCAAACCCCCGTGGTTGCGCGTCTCAAACTCCCCAAGACAATGCACTTTCATTTGGTGTTTCATATCGGAAGATTGAAACACTACTGAGACCACGGAGAGAACTTCCCGGGCAGGAATGTCCCTCGTCCGCCTCCCCTACAATTGGATGAGGACATTGAATACTTCATCAAGGACATCCTCGGCCATCGATGACGAGGCAAGAAAATAGAGTATCTTGTCAAGTGGCATGGCTACGACGCCACGCATAACAGCTCGGAACCGTACGACAACCTTTGAATTGCCGATCATCTCATTGGCGGCTGTTACCAGCGTCACCGGGCCACATCTTCACGCGTGCTCGGACGTTGCGGCTAAAGGGGGAGCAAATGTTGCGTACAGACATACACGAGTCCCTAATCTTTCGAGTGGGCATGTATGTCCGTGCACTAATAGCCCACCGTGCGTCAAGACAGTCGATGGAAATTTGGCCAACTGACCTCGTCCTTTGACGAACCTTGCATCTTTGGACAACTTTGAGCACGAGAATCAAGCAACACGACCTTTAATGTTGGTCGTGTTGCCTTGAGCACGAGAATCATGGGCAGAAGCAACACGAGAATCATTGGCAGATGCAGGTTCTTCTCCGTCCTCACGAGCTGTATGCACACCCAAATGGTAGGCAAGTCACTCAAGAATCGGCCACGTTTTGGCCGAAGATTCTCTCTTGCTCTGTGGTCGAAGATTGTGTACGTGGCCCCGCGCTTGACTCGAAGTGTACGCCGCCTGCCTTGAGAAGAATGCAATTTTAGCATGCGCTAAAATTGCATACGCAGTTTGCTACTTTAAAAACCATGCTGAAACTGTTCTGTCCTCCTCCTGCCGTCTCTTCCCCTTCCTATTCGACTGTCGATCTCGTCACCCCTGTCGCTCGATCGCACGGCTGGGCTCACACCAGGACTAGCGCTCGTTCAGCCATTTGCTCGTCGCGTTAAGTGGCGTTCCTGAACTATCCCAGTTGTTCGTACACCTGCTATCTTTCAAAAATTTCCCATCACTCTGTATTCGAAAATATACACTCAGCGGATGTATGGTGTCTTCAGTGTAGGAACGATGACGTATGTAAGGTTCCGGGAATCATACCATGATCTCTCTCCTACTCCCTTTTCATGTTGCGCGAAACGCCGTGGAAGGCATTGGCGGTGTTGTCTCCCTAACGTTGGCTGTGTTCTCTCCCCAAGCAGCCTCGGTGAGCGTTGTGAATGCCTCCTTTTGTGAGCTGTCGTCGCGGCAGCGCCGCTGACCCGAAGATTCACACCTCATAGGCAGCTTCAGCACTTCAGTGTGTCAGCAACGTCTCCTTCCAGCAGAAGCAGGCGCTGCTACACCGTGCACATTCTATTAGCACCAGTGGAAGCAGCTGCAGCTTGCAGCAGCAGTAGCAGCAGCGGCGGTGGCGGCAGCAAGAGCGGCAACATCAGCATCGTCAGCAGCATCGGTTGTAGCCGGAAGCATAAGCAATGGCTGCAGCAGCAGCGGCAGCAGCAACTTAAGCAGCAACAGGAGCTTCAGCAGGAGCAGTAGCAGCTTCACCAGCAGCAGCAGCATCAGCAGCATCAGCAGCAGCAGCATCAGCAGCAGCAGCAGCAGCAGCAGCAGCAGCAGCAG
>SZWC01014570.1:1175-24160 GCA_023375785.1 Penium margaritaceum
TATATCTATATCTATATCTATATCTACATCTATATCTATATCTATATCTATATCTATATCTATATCTATATCTATATCTATATGTTTATCTATATCTATATCAATATATATACATGTATATATATGTTTTTCTATATCGATATCTATATCTATATGTATATCTATATATATATATCTATATCTATATCTATATCCATACCTGTTTCTCTATCTATATCTATATTTATATCCATATTCTTATCTTTATGCATATCCATCTCCATATCCATATCCATAACCATATCCATATCCATATCCATATCCATATCTATACCCTAGTGCCAGATGAATTCATGGTTATAAATAATTGATGGGTTACACACTTGATTCGTGGGTTTTTTTCTTCATGGGTTGGCATACAAAAACAACGAAATTAGGCAAACTAGTGCACTTGAATTTGTTGTCATTTTGGTATTTTTGCAGGTCTGGTGCAGGTCTTGCTTCCATTTTTTGCCGAATTCGGTCGTTTGAACGGGCAAGTCGCACGACCAACCCTCGTGCATGAATGTTGGGTGTAGGACCGACAAAGGCACGTCACACCACTTCGCAACAAAATCATGAAACACCTTGTTGTGAACTCAGAAAAAAATGGTTACCACTATTACATAACCTTCCCTAACAGAATGCTGAGGTGAATCTAAAAACAAATTATTGAATGGCACACAAATTAGCACAAAAATTTAATAATGCACACACAGACAATTGAATTCGAACAAGAAATTTATTATTTAGAGACGAATTCATGTGGCACTAGGGTATCCATATCCATATCCTTATCCATATCCATATCCATATCCATATCCATATCCATATCCATATCCATATCCATATCCATATCCATATCCATATCCATATCCATATCCATATCCATATCCATATCCATATCCATATCCATATCCATATCCATATCCATATCCATATCCATATCCATATCCATATCCATATCCATATCCATATCCATATCCATATACATATTCATATTCATATCCATATCTACATCTATATATGTCTATCTATATCTTGATTTGTATATTTTTATATCTATTTTTATATCTATAGATATATCTATATCTATATTTATCCTTGCATTTCCATATCTATACTTATATCTATATACATGTCTATGTCTATGTTTATATCTTTATCTTCATCTATTTCTATATATATCTATATATATTTCCATATATACATAGGTATATTTTTCAATATTTTTATGTACATGTACATCCACATCTGTATGTATATCCATATGCGGATCCATATCCATATCAACTCTTAGATTTATACTTATTTTTGTACCTACATTAATATTCATTGTTTATGAAGTGAACTTGTGTGATAAAATATTTTTGGTCACCCAGTTTTAGTAATATGTATATCTATTTTTATATCGAACCATGGATCAAGCCTTTTGTAGTGGACTCGTAATCTTTGGATTTTCTGGTACGTTTTGGGCCTTACGGGGATTGTTCTGACGTCAGGAGCTTTTCTTGTCTTCTTTTCCATTTCAGGATATCTGGTATGTTGTCTTTCCGCGGATGTCCAAGTTTAGAGCTTGATTCGGTTTCGATGCCCTCCTCATTTTCTTCCTTTTCCGATGATGTTTTTTTCATTGAATGCAAGGATGCGAAGTCGGAACGAAGGATCTTCTATCTTGTTCAGCGACGTCATGCCCTTTTTCGACTATCTATTCACTTTAATCGGCTCACATCTCGGTGCATCGGATAGACATTTTCAAGGGTAGCAGTTGTCGATACAGACGCGATTGGAACGCGGCATATTTTATATATCAGATTCCAAAGTCGACATTTAAAATGTATGCGTCACCGAAACAGGTCCCTGCGAACGTCAAGATTCTCGCTCGGCAGTCCTTATAGGTGCGGGGCGCATACACAGCAGCTCGAATGTATATGCCCAAAAAAGTGATGAATCTTGTCGTGAAGGACCGATTACATGACTGAATTTCAGTGACCCGATTTCTCAAGCGAATAGTGATTTCTATGAATCTCACGGCCCAGTCGGTGCGATGTGGTCCCCTAATATTCAACGAATTCGAACTCTCAAATGCAAACGTCTGATCCGACGCGCGAGTAGCATCGGGCCGCGCCAACGAGGCGCAGTGCATGTCTTGCGACACGAGTGGCAGAGACTGTTGCCTCTCGCATGGATGAAATTCAGTGAAGGTCACAGACGGCAAAGTCACAGAAATGGGCGGTGAATAAGTATCGATGAAATTCAGTGACTGGAAGCGGGAGCCGTAGTGAATAAATTTCAACAGTCCGCGAAAATGGGATAGATGACTGAATATTACAAAAAGTCACAAGAGAACGCGGCAATAGTAACACTTTTGCAGTTCGTACCATTTGCGAATGTTTTCTAAAAAATTGGCAGAGTAGTAACGGTTTTTTAACATTCTTTCTTCCAACCCCGATTCCATTCATAAGAAAAATGAGAGGACCTCTAACTACAATGAAGCTAGATCAATAATTGAAATCCTACCAAATTCAGTTAGATTCATATGTGAACATCATTGGTGTCCTTCTGGTGTGTTCTTATACAACCGTATGCACGTTTTGCGTACAATGTCCTGTTTCTTTCACTTGCCCCAGACCCTAACCGACGAACGTGGGTAGAACGGTGCCCTCTGGATGTCTTTATGGAGGGATATAAAGGTGTAAGTGATAGAGGCAAGTCGTCTCCGCCGGCGAAGTTCTCTTTCAGGTCTTTATAGGGCTTAGGCTTGCTGGCGTGGAAAATTATTAGGTTGCTATGTTTTGGGTAGGAAATTTTTGGTGACGACGGGTGTGTGCATCTCTTCAATGTAGAATGGCCCATTTCATTTCAGCTTGGTGTTTGTGTAGTGTTTCCCACACAGCTTCTTGATTGATTGGTGAGTCCACTG
This sequence comes from Penium margaritaceum, assembly GCA_023375785.1. Classification (NCBI taxonomy): domain Eukaryota; kingdom Viridiplantae; phylum Streptophyta; class Zygnematophyceae; order Desmidiales; family Peniaceae; genus Penium; species Penium margaritaceum. The sequence continues at coordinate 4,117 of SZWC01014570.1, forward strand.
CAAGTGTCACAATCGCTTTTGGCTCTCCACTGTCAGTTGGAAATCATCCCCTATGTCATTCACACATAATGTTAGCTTTTGGGATGCTACAAGAGTTGTACAAAGTTGTACAAAGTTGTAAGGAGTTCTACGGAGTTGTATTGAATTATATGGTTGTAAAGGGATTCATACGGATTTGTACGGAGTTCAACAAAGCTGACGGAGTTGTACAAAATTTTACAATGTTGTACAGATTTGTACGAAGTTATATGGAATTGTACAAAGTTGTACGGAGTTCAATGCACTTGTACAGATTACGGGGTTGTAAGGAGGTTTACAGAGTTGTACGGAGTTCAACAAAGTAATAGAGAGTTGTACAGGGTCCTATAGAGTTGTTCAGAGTTGTACATAGTTGTACAAAGTTGTACGGAGGTGTACGGAATTGATCAGAGTTTTCTGGACTTGTATGGAGTTTTGCAGAGTCGTACGAAGATGTCCGCAGTTGTACAGAGTTGTAGGGTGTAATTCAGAGTTGCACATATTTGTAAGGAGTTGTACGAAGTTGAACGTAGTTAAACAGAGCTATATTGACTTATACAGAGTTGTATGGAGTTGTACAAAACTAGACGGAGCTGTACAGAGTTATGCAGAGTTGTACGAAGTTGTACTGAATTGTACAGAGTTGTACAAAGTTAAGGAGCTGATGGATTTGAACAGAGTTGAAGAGAGCATTACAGAGTTGTATGGAGTTGTAAGCATTTATACGGAGTTGTACAAAGCTGTACAGAGTTGTACGGAGTTTTATGGAGTTGTATAAGGTTATACGGAGCTGTAAGGAGGTTTACAGAGTTACATGGAGTTGTACAAAGTTGTACGCTAGTGTACATAGTTGTACAAAAATCTGTATAATTGTACGAAGATGTACGTAGTTGTACGCAATTGAACTCAATTTCTAGAGTTCTACGGTGTTAAACAGAGATGTACGGAGTTGTACCGACTTGTTGAGATTTATGTGGAGTTGTACGGAGTTAAACAGAGTCATACACAGTTCTATAGAGTTGTCGAGAGTTGTACCGAGTTGTGCCAAGTTGTTCGGAGTTGTACGGAGTTGTACAGAGTTGTATGAAGTTGTACAGAGTTATACTGAGTTGTACAGAGTTGTACGGAGTTGTAAGGAGCTCTACAGATTTTTATAGAGTTTTACGTAGCTGTACAGAGTTGTACAAAGTTCTAAGGTGTTGTACAGAGATTTACATAATTTTCTGTAGCTGTTCCGAGTTGTCGGAGTTGTACGTTGTTGTACGTAGTTGTACATAGTTGTACGAGAGTGTACAAAGTTGTACGGAGTTGTACGGAGTTGTACGTAGTTGTACAGTGTTGTAGATAGTTGTATGGTGTTAGATGGAGTTGTACAAAGTTGTACAGAGGTAAATGGATTTGTACAGAGGTGTGTGGAGATTAACGGGGTTGTGCGAATTTTTTTCAGAGTTGTACTTGTTGTCTAAAGTTGTACCCTAATTGTGCCCTACTTGCACCCTAGTTGCGCACTAGTTGCACCCTACTTGTGCCCTACTTGCGCCCTACTTGTGCCCTACTTGCACCCTACTTGTGTACTAGTTGCGCCCTACTTGCGCCCTAGTTGTGCCCTACTTGCGCCCTGGTTGTGCCCTAGTTGCGCCTCAGTTGGGCACTAGCTACGCCCTAGTTACGCCCTAGTTGTTCCCTAGTTGCACCCTAGTTGCGTCCTACTTGCGTCCTAGTTGTGCCCTAGTTGCGCCTTAGTTACGCCCTACTTGCGCCCTACTTCCACCCTAGTTGCGCCCTAGTTGCGCCCTAGTAGCACCCTACTTGCGTCCTACTTACGCCCTAGTTACGTCCTACTTGCCCCCCTGTTGTGCCCTAGTTGCGCATTCGTTGGGCACCAGCTACTTCCTAGTTACGCCCTAAGTACGCCCTAGTTGCGCCCTAGTTACGCCCTAGTTGCGCCCTACATGCGCCCTAGTTGCGCCCTACTTGCGCCCTAGTTGCACCTCAGTTGGGCACTAGCTACTCCCTAGTTGCACCCTAGTTGCACCCTAGTTAAGCCCTAGTTGCGCCCTAGTTGCGCCCTACTTGCGTCCTACTTACGCCCTAGTTGCACCTTAGTTGCAGCCTAGCTACGCCCTCCTTGTGCTCTACTTATACCCTAGTTGCACCCTAGTTACGCCCTAGTTGCACCCTAGGTGTGCCCTAGTTGCGCGCTACTTGCGCCCTACTTGCACCCTCGTTGCGTCCTAGTTGCGCCCTACTTGTGTCCTACTTGCGCCCTAGTTGTGCCCTGCTTGCACTCTACTTGCGCCCTAGTTGCACCCTACTTGCGCCCTACTTGTGTCCTAGTTGCCCCTCAGTTGGGCACTAGCTACGTCCAAGTTGCGCCCTAGTTTCACCCTAGTTGCGCCCTAGTTGCGCCCTACTTCCGCCCTTCTTGCGCCCTAGTTGCGCCCTACTTGCGCCCTAGTTGCGCCCGACTCTGCCCTAGTTGCGTCCTAGTTGCGCCTCAGTTGTGAACTAGCTACACCCTAGTTGCGTCCTAGTTGCACCCTAGTTGCGCCCTAGTTGCACCCTACTTGCGCCCTACTTGCGCCCTACTTGCGCCCTAGTTGCGTCCTAGTTGCACCCTAGTTGCGCCCTAGTTGCACCCTACTTGCGCCCTACTTGCGCCCTACTTGCGCCCTAGTTGCGTCCTAGTTGCACCCTAGTTGCGCCCTAGTTGCACCCTACTTGCGCCCTACTTGCGCCCTACTTGCGCCCTAGTTGCGTCCTAGTTGCACCCTAGTTGCGCCCTAGTTGCACCCTACTTGCGCCCTACTTGTGTCCTAGTTGCCCCTCAGTTGGGCACTAGCTACGTCCAAGTTGCGCCCTAGTTTCACCCTAGTTGCGCCCTAGTTGCGCCCTACTTCCGCCCTTCTTGCGCCCTAGTTGCGCCCTACTTGCGCCCTAGTTGCGCCCGACTCTGCCCTAGTTGCGTCCTAGTTGCGCCTCAGTTGTGAACTAGCTACACCCTAGTTGCGTCCTAGTTGCACCCTAGTTGCGCCCTAGTTGCACCCTACTTGCGCCCTACTTGCGCCCTAGTTACGTCCTAGTTGCGCCCTAGTTGTGCCCTAGTTGCGTCCTACTTGCACCCTACTTGTGCCCTAGTTGTGCCTTAGATACGCCCTAGTTATGCCCTACTTGCGCACTACTAGGCCCCCACTTGCACCCTAGTTGCGCCCTAGTTGAACCATAGTTGCGCCTTACTTGCGGCCTACTAGTGCCCTTTTTGCGCCCTAGTTGTGCCCTAGTTACGCCCTAGTTGCTTCCTACTTGCGCCCTACTTGTGCCCTAGTTGCGCCCTCGTTGTGCCCTTGTTGCGCCCTAGTTACGCCCTACTTGCGCCCAAGTTGCGCCCTACTTGCGCCCTAGTTGTGCCCTAGTTGCGCCTCAGTTGGACACTAGCTACACCCTAGATGCACCTTAGTTGCACCCTTGTTGCGCCCTAGTTGCACCCTACTTGCGCCCTACTTGCATCCTACTTGTATCCTACTTGCAACCTAGTTGCACCCTAGTTGCGCCTCAGTTGGACACTAGCTACGCCCTAGTTGTGCCCTAGTTGCATCCCAGTTGCGTCCTACTTGCGACCTACTTGTATCCTTGTTGCACCCTAGTTGCGCCCTACTTGCGCCATACTTGCGTCCTAGTTGCACCCTAGTTGCGCCCTGGTTGCACCCTACTTGTGCCCTACTTGTGCCCTACTTGCGCCCTAGTTGCGCCCTAGTTGCATCCTAGTTGCGCCCTTCTTGCGTCCTACTACGCTCTACTTGTGCCCTAGTTGCGCCCTAGTTGCGCCCTAGTTGCGCCCTACTTGCGCCGTAGTTGTGCCCTACTTGTGCCCTACTTGTGCCCTACTTGCGCCCTAGTTGCGCCCTAGTTGCATCCTAGTTGCGCCCTTCTTGCGTCCTACTACGCTCTACTTGTGCCCTAGTTGCGCCCTAGTTGCGCCCTAGTTGCGCCCTAGTTGCACCCTAGTTGTGCATTAGTTGTTCCCTACTTGCGCCCTACTTGAGCCCTAGATGCGTCCTAGTTGCGCCCTACTTGCGTCCTAATTGTGCCCTACTTGTATCCTAGTTGCGCCCTAGTTTCACCCTACTTGCACCCTACTTGCACCCTACTTGTGCCCTACTTGCACCCTACTTGTATCCTAGTTGTGCCCTACTTGCGTCCTAGTTGTACCCTATTTGCGCCCTAGTTGCGTCCTAGTTTCGCCTCATTTAGGCACTAGCTACACCCTAGATACGCCCTAGCTGTTCCCTAGTTGCACCCTAGTTGCGTCCTACTTGCACCCTAGTTGCACCCGAGTTGCGTCCTAGTTGCGCCCTAGTTGCGCCTAAGTTGTGCACTAGCTATGCCTTAGTTGCGTCCTAGTTGCGCCATAGGTGCGCCCTAGTTGCGCCCCAGTTGCGCCCTACTTGCGTCCTACTTGTGCCCTAGTTGCACCCTAGTTGCGTCCTACTTGCGCCCTACTTGCACCCTAGTTGTGCCCTAGTTGTGCCCTAGTTGTGCCCTACTTGCACCCTAGTTGCAACCTAGTTACGCCTGAGTTGCGTTCTAGTTGCGCCTTACTTGCACCCTACTTGCGCCCTACTTGCGTCCTAGTTGTGCCCTAGTTGCGCCCTTGTTGCGCCCTACTTGCGCCCTACTTGCACCCTAGTTGCACCCTAATTGCGCCCTAGTTGCACCCTACTTGCGCCCTACTTGCGTCCTAGTTGTGCCCTAGTTGCGCCCTTGTTGCGCCCTACTTGCGCCCTACTTGCACCCTAGTTGCACCCTAATTGCGCCCTAGTTGCACCCTACTTGCGCCCTACTTGCGCCCTAGTTACATCCTACTTGTTCCCCTGTTGCGCCCTAGTTGCGCCTTCGTTGGGCACCAGCTACTTCCTAGTTGCGTCCTAGTTACGCCCTAGTTGCGCCCTAGTTACGCACTAGTTGCGTCCTACTTGCGCCCTAGTTGCGCCCTACTTGCGCCCTAGTTGCACCTCCGTTGGGCACTAGCTACTCCCTAGTTGCGCCCTAGTTGCACCCTAGTTGCACTCTAGTTACACCCTAGTTGCACCCTAGTTACGCCATACTTGCGTCCTACTTAGGCCCTAGTTGCGCCCTAGTTGCGGCCTAGTTACGCCCTCCTTGCGTCCTACTTGTACCCTACTTGCACCCTAGTTACGCCCTAGTTGCACCCTGGGTGTGCCCTAGTTGCGCCCTAGTTGCGCCCTACTTGCGCCCTATTTGCGTCCTAGTTGCACCCTACTTGTGTCCTACTTACGCCCTAGTTGCACCCTAGTTGTGCCCTAGTTGCGTCCTAGTTGCACCCTATTTGTGCCCTAGTTGCACCCTACTTGTGTCCTAGTTGCGTCCCTAGTTGCGCCTAGTTGGGCACTAGCTACGTCCTAGTTGTTTCTAGTTGCACCCTAGTTGTACCCCAGTTGCGCCCTAGTGGTGCCCTACTTGCGCCCTAGTTGCGCCCTACTTGCGCCCTAGTTGCGCCCGACTTGCGCCCTAGTTGTGCCCTAGTTGCGCTTCAGTTGGACACTAGCTACGCCCTAGTTGTGCCCTAGTTACACCCTAGTTGCATCCTAGTTGCGCCCTGTTCGCACCCTACCTGCGCCCTAGTTACGCCCTAGTTGCACCCTAGTTGCGCCCTACTTGCACCCTACTTCTGCCTTAGTTGCACCCTGGTTGCACCCTAGTTACGCCCTAGTTGCGTCTTAGTTGCGCCTTACTTGCGTCCTACTTGTGCCCTACTTGCGCCCTAGTTGCGCCCTAGTTGCGCCCTACTTGCGTCCTACTAGCACCCTAGTTGCACCCTAGTTGTGCCCTAGTTGCGCCCTACTTGCGCCCTACTTGCACCCTACTTGCGCCTTCGTTGCGCCCTAGTTGCGCCCTAGTTCCGCCCTACTTGCGCTATAGTTGCGCCCTACTTGCAGCCTAGTTGCGCCCTAGTTGCGCCTCAGTTGGGTACTAGCTACGTCCTAGTTGCGCCCTAGTTGCGCCCTAGTTGCGCCCTACTTTCACCCTACTTGCGCCCTAGTTACGCCCTACTTAGACCCTGGTTACGCCCTACTTGCGCCCTAATTGCGCCTGAGGTGGGCACTAGCTACGCCCTAGTTGCGCCCTAGTTGCGCCCTAGTTGCGCCCTACTTTCACCCTACTTGCGCCCTAGTTACGCCCTACTTAGACCCTGGTTACGCCCTACTTGCGCCCTAATTGCGCCTGAGGTGGGCACTAGCTACGCCCTAGTTGCGCCCTAGTTGCACCCTAGTTGCGCCCTAGTTGCACCCTACTTGCGCCCAACATGCGCCCTAGTTGCGCCCTAGTTGTGCCCTAGTTGCACCCTAGTTGCGCCCTACTTGCGTCCTACTTGTGCCCTAGTTGAGCCCTAGTTACGCCCTAGTTATGTCCTTCTTGCGCCCTACTGGGCCCCTACTTGCGCCCTAGTTACGCCCTAGTTGAGCCCTAGTTGCGCCTTACTTGCGGCCTACTAGTGCCCTTCTTGCGCCCTAGTTGTGCCCTAGTTGCGCCCTAGTTGCTTACTACTTGCGCCCTACTTGTGGCCTAGTTGCGCCCTAGTTGCGCCCAAGTTGCGCCATACATGCGCCCTAGTTGCGCCCTTGTTGCGCCTCAGTTGGGCACTAGCTACGCCCTAGATGCGCCTTAGTTGTGCCCTTGTTGCATCCTAGTTGCACCCTACTTGCACCCTACTTGCATCCTACTTGCGTCCTACTTGCGACCTAGTTCCACCCTAGTTGCGCCTCAGTTGGGCACTAGCTACGCCCTCGTTGTGCCCTAGTTGCACCCCAGTTGCGCCCTACCTGCGCCCTACTTGTGCCCTACTTGTGTCCTAGTTGCGTCCTAGTTGCGCCCTACTTGCGCCTTACTTGCATCCTAGTTGCGCCCTAGTTGCGTCCTAGTTACATCCTAGTTGCGTCCTTCTTGTGCCCTACTACGCTCTACTTGCGCCCTAGTTGCGCCCTAGTTGCGTCCTAGTTGCACCCTAGTTGTGCATTAGTTGTTCCCTACTTGCGCCCTACTTGCGCCCTAGATGCACCCTAGTTGCGCCCTACTTGCACCCTACTTGTGCCCCACTTGTACCCTACTTGTGTCCTAGTTGCGTCCTACTTACACCCTAAATGTGCCCTACTTGCGTCCTAGTTGCGCCCTACTTGCGCCTCAGTTGGGCACTAGCTACGCCCTAGTTACGCCCTAGTTGTTCCCTAGTTGCACCCTAGTTGCGTCCTAATTGCACCCTAGTTGCGCCCGACTTGCGCCCTAGTTGCGCCCTAGTTGCGCCTAAGTTGTGCAGTAGCTACGCCCTAGTTGCGTCCTAGTTGCGCCATAGGTGCGCCCTAGTTGCGCCCCAGTTGCGCCCTACATGCGCCCTACTTGCGCCCTAGTTGCGCCCTAGTTGCGTCCCACTTGTGCCCTACTTGCACCCTAGTTGTGCCCTAGTTATGTCCTAGTTGTGTCCTACTTGCACCCTAGTTGCACCCTAGTTACGCCTTAGTTGCGTTCTAGTTACGCCTTACTTGCACCCCAATTGCCCCCTACTTGCATCCTAGTTGTGTCTTAGTTGCGCCCTAGTTGCGCCCTACTTGCGCCCTAATTGCACCCTAGTTGCGCCCTAGTTGCGCCATAGTTGCAACCTACTTGCATCCTACTTGTGCCCTAGTTACGTCCTACTTGCGCCCTTGTTGCGCCCTAGTTGTGCCTCCGTTGGGCACCAGCTACTTCCTAGTTGCGCCCTAGTTACGCCCTAGTTGCACCCTAGTTACGCCCTAGTTGAGCCCTACTTGCGCCCTAGTTGCGCCCTACTTGCGCCATAGTTGCACCTCAGTTGGGCACTAGCTACTCCCTAGTTGCGCCCTAGTTGCACCCTAGTTGCACCCTAGTTTCGCCCTAGTTGCGCCCTAGTTGCGCCCTACTTGCGTCCTACTTACGCCCTAGATGTGCCCTAGTTACGGCCTAGTTACGCCCTCCTTGCGCCCTACTTGTACCCTACTTGCACCCTAGTTACACCCTAGTTGCACCCTAGGTGCGCCCTAGTTGCGCCCTACTTGCGCCCTACTTGCGCCCTAGTTGTGTCCTAGTTGCGCCCTACTTGTGTCCTACTTGCGCCCTAGTTGCACCCTAGTTGTGCCCTGGTTGCGTCCTAGTTGCACCCAATTTGTGCCCTAGTTGCGCCCTACTTGTGCCCTAGTTGCGCCCTAGTTGTGCCTAGTTGGGCACTAGCTACGTCCTAGTTGTTTCTAGTTGCGCCCTAGTTGTACCCTAGTTGCGCCCTAGTTGTGCCCTACTTGCGTCCTACTCGCGCCGTACTTGCACCCTAGTTGCGCCCGACTTGTGCCTAGTTGTGCCCTAGTTGCGCCTCAGTTGGACACTAGCTACGCCCTAGTTGTGCCCTAGTTACGCCCTACTGGTGCCCTACTTGCGCCCTACTCGCGCCGTACTTGCCCCCTAGTTGCGCCCGACTTGTGCCTAGTTGTGCCCTAGTTGCGCCTCAGTTGGACACTAGCTACGCCCTAGTTGTGCCCTAGTTACGCCCTACTGGTGCCCTACTTGCGCCCTACTCGCGCCGTACTTGCCCCCTAGTTGCGCCCGACTTGTGCCTAGTTGTGCCCTAGTTGCGCCTCAGTTGGACACTAGCTACGCCCTAGTTGTGCCCTAGTTACGCCCTACTGGTGCCCTACTTGCGCCCTACTCGCGCCGTACTTGCCCCCTAGTTGCGCCCGACTTGTGCCTAGTTGTGCCCTAGTTGCGCCCTACTTGCGCCCTACTTGCACCCTAGTTGCGCCCTAGTTGCGCCCTAGTTACGCCCTACTTGCGTCCTACTTGCGCCCTACTTGCGTCCTAGTTGCGCCCTAGTTGCGCTCTACTTGCACCCTACTTGCGCCCTACTTGCACCCTAGTTGCACCCTAGTTGTGCCCTAGTTACGCCCTACTTGTGCCCTACTTGCGCCCTACTTGCGCCCTAGTTGCGCCCTAGTTGCCCCCTAGTTGCGCCCTACTTGTGCCATAGTTGCGCCCTACTTGCACCCTAGCTGCGCCCTCATTGCGCCTCAGTTAGGTACTAGCTACGTCCTAGTTGCGCCCTAGTTGCACCCTAGTTACGCCCTACTTTCGCCCTACTTGCGCCCTAGTTACGCCCTACTTGCGCCGTAAATGCGCCTCAGTTGGGCACTAGCTACGCCTTAGTTGCGGCCCAGTTGCACTCTAGTTGCACCCTAGTTACACCCTACTTGCGCCCTACTTGCGTCCTAGTTGTACCCTAGTTGCGCCCTAGTTGTGCCCTACTTGAGCCCTACTTGCGCCCCAATTGCGCCCAAGTTGTGCCCTTGTTGCACCCTAGTTGCACCCTAGTTGTGCCGTAGTTGCGCCCTACTTGCGCCCTACTTGCACCCTACTTGCGCCCTAGTTGCGCCCTAGTTGCACCCTAGTTGCACCCTACTTGCGCCATAGTTGCGCCCTACGTGCAGCCTAGTTGCACCCTAGTTGCGCCTTAGTTCACCACTAGCTACGTCCAAGTTGCGCACTAGTTGCGTCCTAGTTGCGCCCTACTTTCGCCCTACTTGCGCCCTAGTTACGCACTACTTGCGTTCTGGTTACGCCCTACTTGCGCCCTAATTGCGCCTCAGTTGGGCACTAGCTACACCCTAGGTGCGCCCTAGTTGCACCCTAATTGCGCCCTAGTTGCTTCCTACTTGCGTCCTAGTTGTGCCCTAGTTGCGCCCTAGTTGCGCCCTACTTGCGCTCTACTTGTGCCCTAATTGCGCCTAAGTTGTGCCCTTGTTGCACCCTAGTTGCACCCTACTTGTGCCCTAGTTGCGTCCTAGTTTCACCCTTGTTGTGCCCTAGTTGCACCCTACTTGCGCCCTACTTTGGCCCTAGTTGCACCCTAGTTGCGTCCTAGTTGCTTCCTAGTTACGTCCTACTTGCGCCCTAGTTGCGCCCTTCTTGCGCCCTAGTTGCGCCCTAGTTGCGCCTCGGTTGGGCACTGGCTACGCCCTAGTTGCGCCCTAGTTGCACCCTAGTTGTGCCCTAGTTACGCCTTGCGTCCTACTTGCACCCTTGTTGCGTCCTACTTGCGTCTTAGTTGCGTCCTACTTGCGCCCTAGTTGCGCCCTAGTTGCGTCCTTGTTGCACCCCAGTTGGGCACTAGCTACGCCCTAGTTTCGCCCTAGTTGCCCTAGTTGCGCCCTACTTGCATCCTACTTGCACCCTAGTTGCGCCCTACTTGCGTCCTAGTTGTGCTGTAGTTGCGTCCTCGTTGCGCCCTAGTTGGGTCTCAGCTGGGCACTAGCTACGTCCTAGATGCGTCCTAGTTGTGTCCTAGTTGCACCCTACTTGCGCCGTAGTTGCGCCCTACTTGCGCCCTACTTGCGTCCTAGTTGCGCCCTAGTTCCGCCCTAGGTGTGCCCTACTTGCACCCTACTGTCCCCCTACATGCGCCCTAGTTGTACCCTAGTTGCTCCCTAGTTGCGTTCTACTTGCGCCCTACTTGCGCTCTACTTGCGTACTAGTTGCGCCCTAGTTGCACCCGAGTTGAGCCCTAGTTGCACCCTACTTGCACCCTAGTTGCGTCCTATTTGCACACTAGCTTCGTCCTAGTTGTGCCCTAGTTGTGCCCTACTTGCACCCTAGTTGTGTCCTACTTGCGCCCTACTTGCACCCTAGTTTTGCCTAAGTTGCGCCCTTGTTGGGCCCTAGATGCACCCCAGTTCGGCACTAGCTTTGTCCTAGTTGCGTCCTAGTTGCACCCTAGTTGCGTCCTACTTGCGCCCTAGTTGCGCCCTAGTTGCGCCTCAGTTGGACACTAGCTACGCTCTAGTTGCGCCCTAGTTACACCCTAGTTGCGCCCTATTTGCATCCTAGTTGGACCCTACTCGTTCCCTACTTGCGCCCTAGTTGTATCCTAGTTGCGCCCTAGTTGCACCCTACTTGCGTCCTACTTGCACCCAAGTTGCGCCCTAGTTGCATCCTTGTTGCATCCTAGTTGCGTCCTAGTTGTGCCCTACTTACGCCCTACTTGTGCCCTAGTTGCGTCCTAGTTGCACCCTAGTTGCATCCTAGTTGCGCCCTACTTGCACCCTACTTGCGTCCCACTTGCGCCCTAGTTGCACCCTAGTTTCACCCTAGTTGCGCACTACTTGCGCCCTAGTTGCACCCTAGTTGCACCCTAGTTGCGCCCTAGTTGCGCCTCACTTTTTGTCCTTGTTGCGGGCTAGTTGCACTTTAGTTGGGCACTAGCTACGTTCTAGTTCCGCCCAATCTGCGCCCTAGTTGCGCCCTAGTGTTGCCGTACTTGCGTCCTACTTGCGCCCTAGTTGTACCCTAGTTGCGCCCTAGTTGCGCCCTAGTTATGTCCTAGTTGCACCCTACTTGCACCCTAGTTACGCCCTAGTTTCGCCCTAGTTGCGTCCTAGTTGCGCCCTACTTGCGCCCTACTTGTGCTCTAGTTGTGTCCTGGTTGTGCCCCAGTTGCGTCCTACTTGCTCCCTACTTGCACCCTAGTTGCGCCCTGTTTGCGCCCTACTTTGGCCCTAGTTGCGCCCTAGTTCCGCCCTAGTTGCGTCCTAGTTGCGCCCTACTTGCGCCCTAGTTGCGTACTCCTTGCGCCCTAGTTGCGCCCTAGTTGCACCTCAGTTGGATACTATCTACGCCCTACTTGCGCCCTAGTTGAGTCCTAGTTGTTCCCTAGTTGCGCCCTACTTTGGCCCTAGTTGCGCCCTAGTTCCGCCCTAGTTGCGTCCTAGTTGCGCCCTACTTGCGCCCTAGTTGCGTACTCCTTGCGCCCTAGTTGCGCCCTAGTTGCACCTCAGTTGGATACTATCTACGCCCTACTTGCGCCCTAGTTGAGTCCTAGTTGTTCCCTAGTTGCGCCCTACTTACTCCCTACTTGCGCCCTAGTTGCGTCCTACTTGCGCCTTAGTTGCACCCTACTTGCGCCTTAGTTGGCCCTAGTTGCACCCTAGTTGTACCCTAGTTGCGCCCCAGTTGGACAGTAGATACGCCCTAGTTGCGCCCTAATTGCTCCGTAGATGAGCCGTACTTGCGTCCTACTTGCGCCCTAGTTGCGCCCTACTCGCGCCCTAGTTGTGCCCTAGTTGCGGACTAGTTGTACCCTAGTTGCGTCTCAGTTGGGCACTAGCTACGTCCTAGTTGTGCCTTAGTTGCGCCCTAGTTGTGCCCTACTTGCGCCCTACTTGCGCCCTACTTGCGTCCTAGTTGTGCCCTTCTTGCACCCTAGTTGTACCCTACTCGTACCCTAGTTGCGTCTCAGTTGGGAACTAACTACGCCCTAGTTGCACCCTTGTTGCGGCCTACTTGCGCCCTACTTGCATCCTAGTTGCGCCCTAGTTGCGCCCTAGGTGCGCACTACTTGCGCCCTACTTGTGCCCTAGTTGCACCCTAGTTACGACCTAGTTGCTCCCTAGTTGCGCCCTACTTGCGCCCTACTTGTGCTCTACTTGCACCCTAGTTGCGGCCTAGCTGCACCCTAGTTGCACCCTAGTTGCACCCTAGTTTCGCCCTAGTTACGTCTTAGGTACGCCCTACTTGCGCCCTAGTTGCGCCCTACTTGCGTCCCTAGTTGCGCCCTAGTTGCGCCTCTGTTGGGCACTAGCTACGCCCTAGTTGCGCCCTAGTTGTGCCCTAGTTGCGCCCTAGTTACACCCTACTTGCGTCCTAGTTGCGCCCTAGTTGCGCCCTAATTGCGCCCTAGTTGCGCCCTAATTGCGCCCTAGTTGCGCCCTACTTGCGCCCTAGTTGCGCCCTAGTTGCTCCTCTGTTGGGCACTAGCTACATCCTAGTTGTGACCTAGTTTTATCCTAGTTGCATCCTATTTGCGTCCTACTTGCGCCCTACTTGCGCCCTAGTTACACCCTAGTTGCGCCCTAGTTGCATCCTACTTGCGCCCGACTTGCGCCCTAGTTGCACCCTAGTTGCGCCCTAGTTGCGCCCTAGTTGCACCCTACTTGTACCCTACTTGCGCCCTAGTTGCGCCCTAGTTGCGCCCTACTTGCGCCCTACTTGCGCCCTAGTTGCGCCCTACTTGCGCCCTACTTGCGCCCTAGTTGCGCCCTACTTGCGCCCTACTTGCGCCCTAGTTGCGCCCTACTTGCGCCCTACTTGCGCCCTAGTTGCGCCCTACTTGCGCCCTACTTGCGCCCTAGTTGCGCCCTACTTGCGCCCTACTTGCGCCCTAGTTGCGCCCTACTTGCGCCCTACTTGCGCCCTAGTTGCGCCCTACTTGCGCCCTACTTGCGCCCTAGTTGCGCCCTACTTGCGCCCTACTTGCGCCCTAGTTGCGCCCTACTTGCGCCCTACTTGCGCCCTAGTTGCGCCCTACTTGCGCCCTACTTGCGCCCTAGTTGCGCCCTACTTGCGCCCTACTTGCGCCCTAGTTGCGCCCTACTTGCGCCCTACTTGCGCCCTAGTTGCGCCCTACTTGCGCCCTACTTGCGCCCTAGTTGCGCCCTACTTGCGCCCTACTTGCGCCCTAGTTGCGCCCTAGTTGCGCCCTAGTTGCATCCTACTTGCGCCCGACTTGCGCCCTAGTTGCACCCTAGTTGCGCCCTAGTTGCGCCCTAGTTGCACCCTACTTGTACCCTACTTGCGCCCTAGTTGCACCCTAGTTGTGCCCTAGTTGTGCCCTAGTTGCGACCCACTTGCGCCCTAGTTGCGCCCTAGTTGCGCCCTAGTTGTGCTCTAGTTGCGCCCTACTTGCGCCCTACTTGGACCATAGTTGCACCATAGTTGCGCCCTAGTTGCATCCTAGTTGCGCCCTACTTGCGCCCTAGTTGCGCCCTGCTTGCACCTTAGTGTGCCCTAGTTATCCCTCAGTTGGACACTAGCTACGCCCTAGTTGTACTTTAATTGCGTCCAAGTTGCGCCCTAGTTGCGCCCTAGTTGCGCCCTACTTGTGCCCTAGTTGTGCCCTACTTGCGCTCTAGTTGCGTCTTGCTTGCGCCCTAGTTGCACCCTAGTTGCGCCCTAGTTGCGCCCTAGTTGTGCCCCAGTTGGGCACTAGCTACGCCCTAGTTGTGTCCTAGTTGCGCCTAAGATGCATCCTACTTGCGCCCTACTTACGCCCTAGTTGCGCCCTACTTGTGTCCTAGTTTTGCCCTAGTTGCACCCTAGTTGCGCCTTAGTTGCACCGTAGTTGGGCCTCAGTTGAACACTAGCTACGCCCTTGTTGCACCCTAGTTGCACCCTAGTTGTGTCCTACTTGAGCCCTACTTGCGTCCTACTTGCGCCCTAGTTGCGTCCTAGTTGCGCCCTAGTTGCGCTCTAGTTGCGCCTCAGTTGGACACTAGCTACGCCCTAGTTGCACCCTAGTTACGTCCTAGTTGCGCCCTAGTGGTGCCCTTGTTGCACCCTTGTTGCACCCTACTTGCGTCCTACTTGCTGCCTAGTTGCGCCCTAGTTGCACCCTAGCTGTGTCCTGCTTGCGTCCTACTTGCGCCCTACTTGCGCCCTCGTTGCACCCTAGTTGCGCCCTAGTTGTGCTCTACTTGCGCCCTAGTTGCGCCTAAGTTATGCCCTACCTACTTGCACCCTAGTTGCGCCCTAGTTGCACCCTAGTTGCACCCAAGTTGCACCCTACTTGCGCCCTAGTTGGCCCTGCTTGAGCCCTAGTTGCGCCCTAGTTGCGACCCACTTGCACCCTACTTGCGCTCTACTTGCGTCCTACTTGCATTCTAGTTGCGCCCTACTTGTACCCTAGTTGCGTCCTAGTTGCGCCCTAGCTGCACCCTAGTTATGCCTCAGTTGGGCACTAGCTACACTCTAGTTGCGTCCTAGTTGCGTCCTAGTTACACCCTACTTACGCCCTACTTGCGCCCTACTTGCGCCCAAGTTGTGCCCTAGTTGTGCCCTAGTTTTGCCCTAGTTGCGTGTTCCTTGCGCCCTAGTTGTGCCTCAGTTGGACACTAACTATGCCCTAGTTGTGTCCTAGTTGCGCCCTAGTTGCGTGCTACTTGCGCCCTACTTGCACTCTACTATGCCCTAGTTTTGTCCTGCTTGGGCCCTAGTTGCGCCCTAGTTGCGCCCTAGATGCGCCCTAGTTGCGCCTCAGTTGGGAACTAGGTACGCCCTAGTTGCGTCCTAGTTGCGCCCTAGTTGCGTCCTAGTTGCGCCCTAGGTACGCCCTTCTTGTGCCCTACTTTTGTCCTAGTTACGCCCTGGTTGCAACCTAGTTGCGTCCTACTTGCACCCTAGTTGAATCCTACTTGCGCCCTACTTGCGCCCAAGTTGCATCCTAGTTACATCCAACTTGCACCCTGCTTGCGCCCTACTTGCACCCTAGTTGCACCCTAGTTGCGCCCTAGTTGTGCCCTAGTTGCGCCCTATTTGTGCCCTAGTTGTGCCTTAGTTGCCCCCTAGTCGCGCCCTAGTTGCGCCCTACTTGCCCTAGTTGCGCCCAAGTTGTTCCCTAGTTGCGCCTCAGTTTGGTACTAGCTACGTCCTAGTTGCACCCTAGTTGCGCCCTAGTTGTGCCCTAGTTGCGCCCTATTTGTGCCCTAGTTGTGCCTTAGTTGCCCCCTAGTCGCGCCCTAGTTGCGCCCTACTTGCCCTAGTTGCGCCCAAGTTGTTCCCTAGTTGCGCCTCAGTTTGGTACTAGCTACGTCCTAGTTGCACCCTAGTTGCGTCCTAGTTACACCCTTCTTTCGCCCTACTTGCGTCCTAGTTGCACCCTACTTGCGCCCTAGTTGAGCCCTACTTGCGCCCTAGTTGCACCCTAGTTGCCCCTCAGTTGGGCACTAGCTATGCCCTAGCTGTGCCCTAGTTACGCCCCAGTTGCACCCTACTTGCACCCTATTTGCTCCCTAGTTGCGCCCTAATTGCGCCCTAGTTGCTTCCTAGTTGCACCCTACCTGCACCCAAATTGCGTCTTCCTTGCGCCCTAGTTGCACCCTAGTTGCGCCTAAGTTGGACACTAGCTATGCCCTAGTTGCGACCTAGTTCTACCTACTTGCGCCCTAGTTGCGTCCTATTTGCGCCTTAGTTGCGCCCTTCTTGCGCCCTAGTTGCGCCCTAGTTGCACCCGAGTTGCGCCCTAGTTGCACCCCAGTTGGGCACTTGCTACACCCTAGTTGCGTCCTAGATGCGCCCTAGTTGCGCCCTAGTTGTGCTCTAGTTGCGCCTTACTTGCGTTCTACTTGCGTCCTAGTTGCGCCGTACTTGCGCCCTAGTTGCGCCCTAGTTGCGTCCTAGTTGCGTCTTAGTTGCGTCTTTGTTGGGCACTAGCTACAATCAAGTTGCGCCCTCGTTGCGCCCTAGCTGCGCCCTAGCTGCGCCCTACTTGTGCCCTACTTGCGCCCTAATTGCACCCTAGTTACGCCCTACTTGCGTCCTAGTTGTACCCTACTGCACCCTAGTTGCGTCTCAGTTGGGAACTAGCTACGCCCTCGTTGCACCCTAGTTGCGCCCTACTTGCGCCCTACTTGGGTCCTAATTGCGTCCTAGTTACACCCAAGGTGCGCCCTACTCGCGCCCTACTTAGGCCCGACATGCGCCCTAGTTACACCCTAGTTTCTCCCTAGTTGCGCCCTTCTTGCACCCTACTTGCACTCTACTTGTGCCCTAGTTGCGCCCTAGTTGCACCCTAGTTGCACCGTACTTGCGCCCTACTTGCACCCTAGTTGCGCCCTAGTTGTGCCCTAGTTTCGCCCTAGTTGCGTCCTACTTGTGCCCTAGTTGTGTCCTAGTTGCGCCCTAGGTACGCCCTACTTGTGCCCTACTTTTGTCCTAGTTGCGCCCTAGTTGCAACCTAGTTGCGTCCTACTTGTACCCTACTTGAATCCTTCTTGCGCCCTACTTGCGCCCAAGTTGCATCCTAGTTGCATCCTACTTGCACCCTGCTTGCGCCCTGCTTGCACCCTAGTTGCGCCCTAGTTGCGCCTTAGTTGTGCCCTAGTTGCACCCTATTTGCACCCTAGTTGTGCCTTAGATGTCCCCTAGTCGCGCCCTAGTCGCGCCCTACTTGTGTCCTAGTTGCGCCCTAGTTGTGCCCTAGTTGCGCCTCAGTTGGGTACTAGCTACGACCTAGTTGTGCCCTAGTTGCGCCCTAGTTGCACCCTTCTTTCGCCGTACTTGCGTCCTAGTTGAACCCTACTTGCGCCCTAGTTGCGCCCTACTTGCGCCCTAGTTGCACCCTAGTTGCCCCTAAGTTGGACACTAGCTACGCCCTAGCTGTGCCCTAGTTGCGCCCTAGTTGCGTCCTAGTTGCACCCTACCTACACCCAAATTGCGTCCTAGTTACGCCCTAGTTGCACCCTAGTTGTGCCTAATTTGGGCACTAGCTGTGCCCTAGTTGCGCCCTAGTTGTACCCTACTTGCGCCCTAGTTGCATCCTATTTGCGCCTTAGTTGCACCCTTCTTGCGCCCTAGTTGCGCCCTAGTTGCACCCTAGTTGCGCCCTAGTTGCACCCCAGTTGGGCACTAGCTACGCCCTAGTTGCATCCTAGATGCGCCCTAGTTGCGCCCTAGTTGTGCCCTAGTTGCGCCCTACTTGCATTCTACTTGCGTCCTAGTTGCGCCGTACTTGCGCCCTAGTTGCGCCCTAGTTGCGTCCTAGTTGCGTTCTAGTTGCGTCTCAGTTGGGCACTAGCTACATCCTAGTTGCGCCCTCATTGCGCCCTAGCTGCGCCCTACTTGTGCCCTACTTGCACCCTACTTGCACCCTAGTTACGCCCTACTTGCGTGCTAGTTGTACCCTACTGCACCATAGTTGCGTCTCAGTTGGAACTAGCTACGCCCTAGTTGCACCCTAGTTGCGCCCTACTTGCGCCCTACTTGCGCCCTACTTGGGTCCTAATTGCGTCCTAGTTGCGCCCAAGGTGCGCCCTACTCGCACCCTACTTAGGCCCGACTTGCGCCCTAGTTACACCCTAGTTGCTCCCTAGTTGCGCCTTTCTTGCACCCTACTTGTGCTCTACTTGCGCCCTAGTTGTGCCCTAGTTGCACCCTAGTTGCACCCTACTTGCGCCCTTCTTGCACCCTAGTTGCGCCCTGGTTGTGCCCTAGTTTTGCCCTAGTTGCGCCCTAGTTGCACCCTACTTGGGCCCTAGTTGTGCCCTACTTGCACCCTACTTGCACCCTAGTTGCGCCCTAGTTGGGCCCTAGTTGCGCCTCAGTTGGGCACTAGCTACGCCATAGATGTGCCTTAGTTGCGCCCTTGTTGCGCCCTAGTTGCACCCTACTTGCGCCCTACTTGCATCCTAGTTGCATCCTACTTGCGACCTAGTTGCACCCTAGTTGCGCCTCAGTTGGGCACTAGCTACGCCCTAGTTGTGCCCTAGTTGGACCCCAGTTGCGCCCTACTTGCGCCCTACTTGCACCCTAGTTGTGTCCTAGTTGCGCCCTAGTTGTGCCCTAATTGCGCCATACTTGCGTCCTACTCGCACCCTAGGTGCGCCCTGGTTGCACCCTACTTGTGCCCTGCTTGCGCCCTACTTGCACCCTAGTTGCGCCCTAGTTGCGTCCTAGTTGCGCCCTTCTTGCGCCCTACTACGCTCTACTTGCACCCTAGTTACGCCCTAGTTACGCCCTAGTTGCGCCCTACTGGGGCCCTAGTTGTACCCTAGCTGCACCCTAGTTACGCCCTAGTTGCGCCCTAATTGCGCCCAAGTTGCACCCTACTTGCATCCCTGTTGCACCCTAGTCGCACCTCAAATGGGAACTAGCTACGTCCTATTTACGCCCTAGTTGTACCCTAGTTGCTCCATAGTTGCGCCCTACTTGCGTCCTACTTGCGCCCTAGTTGCGCCCTACTTGCGTCCTAGTTGCGCCATAGTTGCGCCCTAGTTGCACCCTAGTTGTGCCTCTGTTGGACACTAGCTACGCCCTAGTTGTACCCTAGTTGCGCCCTGGTTGCGCCCTACTTGCGCCCTACTTGCGCCCTAGTTGCTTCCTACTTGCGCCCTAGTTGCATCCTACTTGCGCCCTAGTTGCGTCTCAGTTGAGGACTAGCTACGACCTAGTTGCACCCTAGTTGCGTCCTAGTTGTGCCCTAGTTGCGCCCTAGTTGCGCCCTAGTTGCACCCTACTTGCGGCCTACTTGCACCCTAGTTGCGCCCTAGTTGCGCCCTACTTGCGCCCTACTTGTGCACTTGTTGCGCCCTAGTTGCGCATCAGTTGTTCCCTACTTGCGCCATTCTTGCACCCTAGATGCGCCCTAGTTGCACCCTACTTGCATCCTAATTGTGCCCTACTTGTGTCCTAGTTGTGCCCTAGTTGCACCCTACTTGCGCCCTACTTGTGTCCTACTTGCACCCTATTTCTGTCCTAGTTGCGCCCTACTTGCGCCCTAGTTGTGCCGTACTTGCGCCCTAGTTGAGCCCTAGTTGCTCCTCAGTTGGGCACTAGCTATGCCCTAGTTACACCCTAGTTGTTCCCTAGTTGCACCTTAGTTGCGTCCTACTTGCACCCTAGTTGCGCCGGACTTGCGCCCTAGTTGCGCCCTAGTTGCGCCTAAGTTGTGCACTAGTTACGCCCTAGTTGCGTCCTAGTTGCGCCATAGGTGCGCCCTAGTTGCGTTCCAGTTGCGCCCTACTTGCGCCCTACTTGCGCCCTAGTTGCACCCTAGTTGCGTCCCACTTGCGCCCTACTTGCACCCTAGTTGTGCCCTAGTTGTGTCCTAGTTGTGCCCTACTTGCACCCTAGTTGCACCCTAGTTACGCCTTAGTTGCGTTCTAGTTGCGCCTTACTTGCACCCTAGTTGTGCCCTTGTTGCGTCCTAGTTGTACCCTATTTGTGCCCTAGTTGCGCCCTACTTGTGCCCTAGTTGTGCCCTAGTTGCGCCCTAGTTACGCCCTACTTGCGTCCTACTTGCGCCCTACTTGCGCCCTAGTTGCACCCTAGTTACGCCCTAGTTGCACCCTACTTGCGCCCTACTTGCGCCCTACTTGCACCCTAGTTGCACCCTAGTTGTGCCCTAGATGCGTCCTACTTGCGCCCTACTTGCGTCCTACTTGCGCCCTAGTTGCGCCCTAGTTGC
>SZWC01014570.1:37744-70523 GCA_023375785.1 Penium margaritaceum
TTGCACCCTACTTGCGTCCTAGTTGCACCCTACTTGCGCCCTAGTTGCGCCCTAGTTGCACCCTAGCTGCATTTTTGTCAGGCACTAGGTACGTCCTAGTTGCGTCCTAGATGCGCCCTACTTGCACCCTACTTGTACCCTAGTTGCGCCCTAGTTGCACCCTAGTTGCGCCCTTGTTGCGCCCTACTTGCGCCCTACTTGCGCCCTACTTGCACCCTACTTGCGTCCAGTTATGCCCTAGTTGCGCCCTACTTGCGTTCTACTTCCACCCTACTTGCGCCCTATTTACGCCGTAGTTGCACCCTAGTTGCACCCTACTTGTGCCCTACTTGCGCCCTACTTGTGTCCTAATTGCACCCTACGTGGACCCTAGTTGCGGCCTAGTTGCGGCCTAGTTGCGCCCTAGTTTTGCCTCAGTTGAACACTAGCTACGCCCTAGTTGCGCCCTAGTTGTGCCCTAGTTTCGCCCTAGTTGCGCCTTAGTGTCACCCTAGTTGGGCCTCAGTTCAACACTAGCTACGCCCTTGTTGCGCCCTAGTTGCACACTAGTTGCATCCTACTTGCACCCTACTTGCGTCCTACTTGCGCCCTAGTTGCGTCCTTGTTGTGCCCTAGTTGCGCTCTAGTTGTGCCTCAGTTGGGCACTAGCTACGCCCTAGTTGCACCTTAGTTGCGTCCTAGTTACACCCTTGTAGCGCCCTTGTTGCACCCTTGTTGTACCCTACTTGCATCCTACTTGCGCCCTAGTTGCGCCCTAGTTGCACCCTAGCTGCGTCGTACTTGCTTCCTACTTGCATCCTACTTGCACCCTCGTTGCACCTTAGTTGCACCCTAGTTGTGCCCTAGTTGTGCTCTACTTGCGCCCTTGTTGCGCCTAAGCTACGCCCTACCTACTTGCACCCTGGTTGTGCCCTAGTTGCACCCTAGTTGCACCCTAGTTGCACCCTACTTGCGCCCTAGCTGGCCCTGCTTGCGTCCTAGTTGCGCCCTAGTTGCGTCCTACTTGCGCCCTACTTGCGCCCTACTTGCGTCCTACTTGCGTTCTAGTTGCGTCCTACTTGCGCCCTACTTGCGCCCTAGTTGCGCCCTAGTTGCGCCCTAGGTGCGCCCTAGTGTGGCTCAGTTGGGCACTAGCTACGCTCTAGTTGCGCCCTAGTTGTGTCCTAGATACACCGTACTTACCCCCTACTTGCGGCCTACTTGCACCCAAGTTGTGCCCTAGTTGCGCCCTAGTTCTGTCCTAGTTGCGTGTTCGTTGCGTCCTAGTTGTGCCTCCTACGATGCCCTAGTTGCCTTCTAGTTGCGCCCTAGTTGCGCGCTACTTACAACCTACTTACACCCTACTATGTCCTAGTTGTTTCCTGCTTGGGCCCTAGTTGCACCCTAATTGCGCCCTAGTTGCGCCCTAGTTGCGCCTCAGTTGGACACTAGGTACACCCTAGTTGCGACCTAGTTGCGCCCTAGTTGCATCCTTCTTTCGCCCTACTTGCGTCCTCGTTGCACCCTACTTGCTCCCTTGTTGCGCCCTACTTGCGCCCCAGTTGCGTCCTAGTTGTCCCTCAGTTGGGCACTAGTTACGCCCTAGCTGTACCCTAGTTACGCCCTAGTTGCATCCTAGTTGTACCCTACTTGCACCCTACTTGCACCCTAGTTGCGTCCTAGTTGCGCCCTAGTTGCGTCCTAGTTGCACCCTACTTGCGCCCAAATTGTGCCCTACTTGCACCCTAGTTGCACCCTCGTTGCGCCTCAGTTGGGCACTAGCTATGTCCTAGTTGCGTCCTACATATACCCTACTTGCGCCCTACTTGCGTCCTATTTGCGCCTTAGTTACGCCCTACTTGCGCCCTAGTTGCGCCCTAGTTGCACCCTAGTTGCACCCTAGTTGCACCCCAGTTGGGCACTAGCTACGCCATAGTTGCATCCTAGATGCGCCCTAGTTGTGCCCCAGTTGCGCCCTACTTGCGTCCTACTTGCGTCCTAGTTGCACCCTACTTGCGCCCTAGTTGCGCCCTAGTTGCTTCCTAGTTGTGTCCTAGTTGCATCTCAGTTGGGCACTAGCTACGTCCTAGTTGCGCCCTAGTTGTGCCCTAGTTGCGTCCTACTTGTGCCCTACTTGCGCCCTACTTGCACCCTAGTTATGCCCTACTTGCGTCCTAGTTGTACCCTACTGCACCATAGTTGCGTCTCAGTTGGGACCTAGCTACGCCCTAGTTGCACCCTAGTTGCGCCCTACTTGCGCCCTACTTGGGTCCTAGTTGCGTCCTAGTTGCGCCCAAGGTTCGACCTACTCGCGCCCTACTTTGGCCTGACTTGCACTCTAGCTACACCCTAGTTGCTCCCTAGTTGCGCCCTTCTTGCACCCTACTTGCGCTCTACTTGCGCCCTAGTTGCGCCCTTGTTGCACCCTAGTTGCACCCTACTTGCGCCCTACTTACACCTTGGTTGCGCCCTAGTTGGGCCCTAGTTTCACCCTAGTTTCGCCCTAGTTGCACCCTACTGGCGCCCTAGTTGTGCCCTACTTGCACCCTACTTGTGCCCTAGTTGCGCCCTAGTTGGGCCCTAGTTGCGCCTCAGTTGGGCACTAGCTACACCCTAGTTGCGCCCTAGTTATGGACAAGATGTGCCCTACTTGCACTCTATTGCGCCCTAGTTGCGTCCTAGTTGCGCCCTAGTGGCATCCTAGTTTCACCCTACTTGTACCCTAGTTGCGCCCTATTTGCACCCTAGTTGCGTCCTATTTGCGCCTCAGTTGGGCACTAGCTACGCCCTAGTTGCGCCCTAGTTGCGCCCTAGTTGAGCCCTAGTTGCACCCTTCTTGCGCCCTCCTTGCGCCCTAGTTGCACCCTACTTGCGTCCTAGTTGCGCCCTACTTTCACCTTGGTTGTGCCCTAGTTGCGCCTCAGTTGGGCACTAGCTACGTCCGAGTTGCGTCCTAGTTGCGTCCTAGTTTCTTCCTAGTTGCGCCCTACTTGCGCCCTTCTTGCGCCCTAGTTACGCCCTAGTTGCGTCCTAGTTGCATCCTACTTGTGCCCTACTTGCGTCCTAGTTGCGTCCTAGTTGAGACCTAGTTGCGCCCCACTTGCGCCCTAATTGCGCCCTAGTTGCGTCCTAGTTGCGCTCTAGTTGCGCCCTAGTTGCGCCTCAGTTGGGGACTAGCTACGCCCTAGTTGCACCCTAGTTGTGTCCTAGTTGCACCCTAGTTGCGTCCTAGTTGCGTCCTACTTGCGCCCCATTTGTGCCCTAGTTGCGCCCTACTTGTACCCTAGTTGCACCCTAGTTGCGCCATAGTTGCGTCCTAGTTGCGCCCCAATTGGGCACTAGCTACGCCCTACTTGCGCCCTAGTTATACCCTAGTTGGGCCCTACTTACGCCTTACTTGCGCCCTAGTTGCGTCCTACATGCGTCCTAGATGCGTCCTAGTTCTGCCCTAGTTGCGCCCTAGTTGCGTCTTAGTTGGACACTAGCTATTCCCTAGTTGCATCCTAGTTGTACCCTAGTTGCGCCCTCTTGCGTCCTAGTTGTGCCCTACTTGTGTCCTAGTTGCACCCAAGTTGTACCCTAGTTGTGTCTCAGTTAGGCACTAGCTACGTCCTAGTTGCGCCCTAGTTGCACCCTACTTGCGCCCTACTTGTGCCCTAGTTGCGCCCTAGTTGCGCCCTAGTTGCACCCTTCTTGTGCCCTACTTGCGCCCTACTTGCACCCTACTTGCGTCCTAGTTGCGCCCTACTAGCGTCCTAGTTGCGCCCTAGTTGCACCCTAGTTGCGTCCTAGTTGCGCCCTAGTTGCGCCCTAGTTGCGCCCTAGTTGCGCCGTTGTTACGCCCTTGTTGCAACCTGGTTGCGTCCTAGTTACGTCCTACTTGCGCCCTACCTGCACCCTACTTGCGCCCTACTTGCGCCCTAGTTGCACCCTACTTACGCTCTACTTGCAGCCTACTTGCGCCCTTCTTGCATTCTACTTACGTCCTTATTGCGCCCTACTTGCACCCTAGTTGCGCCCTAGTTGCGCCCTACTTGCGTCCTAGTTGCGCCTCAGTTGGGCACTAGCTACGCCCTACTTGCGCCCTAGTTACGCCCTAGTTGCGCCCTACTTATGCCCTACTGCCGTCCTACTTGCGCCCTATTGCGTCCTAGTTGCGCCTCAGTTGGGCACTAGCTACGCCCTACTTGCGCCCTAGTTACGCCCTAGTTGCGCCCTACTTATGCCCTACTGCCGTCCTACTTGCGCCCTATTGCGTCCTAGTTGCACCCTAGTTGCACCCTACTTGTGCCCTACTTGTGCCCTACTTGTGCCCTACTTGTGCCCTACTTGTGTCCTAAATGCAAACTACTTGCACCCTAGTTGTGCCCTAGTTGCACCCTAGTTGCGCCCTAGTTGCGCCTCAGTTGAACACTAGCTACGCCCTTGTTGTGCCCTAGTCGCACCCTAGTTGCGTCCTACTTGCATCCTACTTGTGTCCTACTTGCGGCCTTGTTGCGTCCTAGTTGCGCCCTAGTTGCGCTCTAGTTGCGCCTCAGTTGGGCACTAGCTAGGCCCTAGTTGCACCCTAGTGGCGTCCTGGTTGCGCTCTAGTGGCGCCCTTCTTGCACCCTTGTTGCACCCTACTTGCGTCCTACTTGCGCCCTAGTTGCACCCTAGTTGCACCCTAGCTGTGTCCTACTTGCGCCCTACTTGCGCCCTACTTGCATCCTAGTTGCGCCCTACTTGCACCCTAGTTGCGTCCTAGTTGTGCTCTACTTGCGCCGTAGTTGCGTCCTAGTTGCGCCTAAGATATTCCCTACCTACTTGCGCCCTAGTTGCGCCCTAGTTGCATCCTAGTTGCATCCTAGTTGCACCCTACTTGCACCCTAGTTGCATCCTGCTTGTGCTCTAGTTGTACCCTAGTTGCACCCTACTTGCGCCTTACTTGCATCCTACTTACGTTCTAGTTGCGCCCTACTTGTGCCCTAGTTGCGCCCTACTTGCGTCCTAGTTGCGTCCTAGTTGCGCCTCAGTTGGGCACTAGCTACGACCTAGTTGCGCCCTAGTTGCGTCCTAGTTGCACCCTACTTACGCCCTACTTGCGCCCTACTTGCGCCCAAGTTGTGCCCTAGTTGCGTCCTAGTTGTGCCCTAGTTGCATGTTCGTTGCGCACTAGTTGCGCCTCAGTTGGGCACTTACTATGCCCTAGTTGCGTCCTAGTTGCATCCTAGTTGCTCGCTACTTGCACCCTACTTGCACCCTACTATGCCCTAGTTGCAACCTGCTTGGGCCCTAGTTGCACCCTATTTGCGCCCTAGTTGCGCCCTAGTTGCGTCCTAGTTGCGCCCTAGTTGCGTCCTAGTTGCGCCCTACTTGTGCCCTACTTGTGCCCTACTTACGTCCTAGTTGCGCCCTAGTTACTACCTAGTTGCGCCCTACTTGCACCCTACTTGAGTCCTACTTGCGCCCTACTTGCGCCCAAGTTTCGTCCTAGTTGCATCCTACTTGCACCCTGCTTGCGCCCTACTTCCACCCTAGTTGTGCCCTAGTTGCATCCTAGTTGTGCCCTAGTTGCACCCTATTTGCGCCCTAGTTGCGCCTTAGTTGCCCCCAAGTTGCGCCCTAGTTGTGCCCTACTTGCGTCCTAGTTTCGCCCTAGTTGTGTCCTACTTTTGCCTCAGTTGGGTATTAGCTACGTCCTAGTTGCGCCCTAGTTGCACCCTAGTTGCACCCTTTGTCTGCCCTACTTGCGTCCTAGTAACGTCCTACTTGCGCCCTAGTTGCGCCCTACTTGCGCCCTAGTTAAGCCCTACTTGCCCCTCAGTTGGGCACTAGCTACGCCCTAGCTGTGCCCTAGTTACGCCCTAGTTGCATCCTAGTTGCACCCTACTTGCACCCTGCTTGCGCCCTAGTTGCGCCCTAGTTGCGCCTTAGTTGGGTCCTAGTTGCGTCCTACTTGCGTCCAAATTGAGCCCTACTTGCGCCCTAGTTACACCCTAGTTGCGCCTCCGTTGGGCACTAGCTATGCCCTAGTTGTGCCCTCGTTGCGCCCTCGTTGCGCCCTAGTTGCGTCCTATTTGCGCGTTAGTTGCGTCCTACTTGCGCCCTAGTTGCGCCCTAGTTGCACCCTAGTTGCGCCCTAGTTGCGCCCCAGTTGGGCACTAGCTACGCCCTAGTTGCGTCCTAGATGCGCCCTAGTTGTGCCCTAATTGTGCCCTACTTGCATCCTACTTGCGTCCTAGTTGTACCCTACTTGCGCCCAGTTGTGCCCTAGTTGCGTCCTAGTTGCGACCTTGTTGCGTCTCAGTTGGGCACTAGCTACATCCTAGTTGCACCCTAGTTGCGCCCTAGTTGCGCCCTACTTGTGGCCTTCTTGCGCCCTACTTGCGCCCTAGTTACGCCCTACTTGCGTCCTAGTTGTACCCTACCGCACCCTAGTTGCGTCTCAGTTGGGATCTAGCTACGCCCTAGTTGCACCCTAGTTGCGCCCTACTTGCGCCCTACTTTCGTCCTAGTTGTGCCCAGTTGCATCCTAGGTGCGCCCTACTTGTGCCCTATTTAGGCCCGACTTGCGCCCTAGTTGCACCCTAGTTGCTCCCTAGTTGTGCCCTTCTTGCACCCTACTTTCGCTTTACTTGCACCCTAGTTGCGCCCTAGTTGTACCCTAGTTGCACTCTACTTTCACCCTACTTGCACCCTAGTTGCATCCTAGTTTCGCCCTAGTTTCGCCCTAGTTGCGCCCTAGTTGCACTCTACTTGTACCCTAGTTGTGCCCTACTTGCACCCTACTTGCGCCCTAGTTGCACCCTAGTTTGGCCCTAGTTGCGCCTCAGTTGGACACTAGCTACACCCTAGTTGCGTCCTAGTTGCGGCCAAGATGTGTCCTACTTGCGCCCTATTGCGCCCTAGTTGCGCCCTAGTTGTGTCCTAGTGTCGTCTTAGTTTCGCCCTACTTGTACCCTAGTTGCGTCCTACTTGCACCCTAGTTGCGTCCTAGTTGCGCTTTAGTTGGGCACTAGCTACGCCCTAGTTGCACCCTAGTTGCGTCCTAGTTGAGCCGTAGTTGCACCCTACTTGCGCCCTACTTGCGTCCTAGTTGCGCCCTACTTGCGTCCTAGTTGCGCCCTACTTGCGCCCTAGGTCCGCCCTAGTTGCGCCTCAGTTGGGCACTAGCTACGCCCGAGTTGCGTCCTAGTTATGCCCTAGTTTTTTCCTAGTTGCGCCCTACTTGCGCCCTAGTTACGCCCTAGTTGCGTCCTAGTTGCATCCTACTTGCGCCCTACTTGCGTCCTAGTTGTGTCCTAGTTGAGACCTAGTTGTACCCCACTTACGCCCTACTTGCGCCCTAGTTGCATCCTAGTTGCGCCCTAGTTGCGTCCTAGTTGTGCCTCAGTTGGACACTAGCTACGTCCTAGTTGCACCCTAGTTGCGCCCTAGTTGTGCCCTAGTTGCACCCTAGTTGCGTCCTACTTGCGCCCTAGTTGTGCCCTACTTGCACCCTAGTTGCACCCTAGTTGAGCCCTAGTTGCATCCTACTTGTGCCCTAGTTGCGTTCTAGTTGCGCCCTACTTGCGTCCTAGTTGTGCCCTACTTGCGTCCTAGTTGGGCCCTAGTTGCGCCTCAGTTGGGCACTAGCTACGTCCAAGTTGCGTCCTAGTTGCGTCCTAGTTTTTTCCTAGTTGCGCCCTACTTGCGCCCTTCTTGCGCCCTAGTCACGCCCTAGTTGCCTCGTAGTTGAATCTTACTTGCGCCCTACTTGCGTCCTAGTTGTGTCCTAGTTGAGACCTAGTTGCACCCCACTTGCGCCCTACTTGCACCCTAGTTGTGTCCAAGTTGCGTCCTAGTTGCGTCCTAGTTGCGCCTTAGTTGGGCGCTACCTACGCCCTAGTTGCACCCTAGTTGCGCCCTAGTTGCGCCCTAGTTGCGCCCTAGTTGCGCCTTACTTGCGCCCTAGTTCCGCCGTATTTGCGCCCTAGTTGCATCCTACTTGCACCCTAGATGTACCCTAGTTGCGCCCTAGTTGTGCCCTAGTTTCACCCCAGTTGGGTACTAGCTACGCCCTAGTTGCGTCCTAGTTGCATCCTAGTTACGCCCTACTTGCGCCTTACTTGCGTCCTAGTTGAGCCCTGCTTGCGTCCTAGATGCACCCTAGTGCTGCCCTAGTTGCACCCTAGTTGCGTCTTAGTTGGGCACTAGCTATGCCCTAGTTACATCCTAGTTGCGTCCTAGTTGCGCCCTACTTGTGCCCTAGTTGCGCCCTACTTGGATCCTAGTTGCACCCTAGTTGCACCCTAGTTGCGTCTTAGTTAGGCACTAGCTACGTCCTAGTTGCGCCCTAGTTAAACCCTACTTGCGTCCTACTTGCACCCTAGTTGCGCCCTAGTTGCACCCTAGTTGCGCCCTTCTTGCGCCCTACTTGCACCCTACTTGCGCCTTACTTGCGCCCTAGTTACGCCCTAGTTGCACCCTAGTTGCGTCCTAGTTGTACCCTAGTTGCGCCCTAGTTGCGCCCTTCTTGCGCCCTACTTGCGCCCTAGTTGCGCCGTAGTTGCGTCCTAGTTGCACCCTAGTTGCGCTCTAGTTGCGTCCTACTTGCGCCCTACTTGCACCCTACTTGCATCCTACTTGCCCCCTACTTGCGGCCTAGTTGCGCCCTACTTGCGCCCTACATGCGCCCTACTTGCACCCTACTGACGTCCTAATTGTGCCCTTTTTGCACCCTAGTTGCGCCCTAGATGCGCCCTAGTTGTGTCCTAGTTGCGCCTGAGTTGGGCACTAGCTACGTCCTAGTTGCGCCCTAGTTGCGTCCTAGTTATGCCCTACTTGCGTCCTACTTACCCCCTTCTTGCACCCTAGTTGTGCCTTAGTTGTGCCCTAGTTGCGTCCTAGTTGCGCCCTAGTTGCGCCTCAGTTGGGCACTAGCTATGCCCTAGTTGCACCCTAGTTGTGCCCTGGTTACGCCCTAGTTGTACCCTAGTTGTGTCCATGTTGTGCTCTACTTGCGTCCTATTTGCGCCCTAGTTGCGCACTACTTGCGCCTTACATGCGCCCTACTTGCACCCTACTTGCGACCTAGTTGAGCCCTAGTTGTGCCCTACTTGCGCCCTGCTTTCTCCCTACTTGCACCCTAGTTGCGCTCTAGTTGCACCCTAGTTGTGTCGTAGTTGCGCCCTACTTTCGCCCTAGATGCACCTTAGTTGCCCCCTAGTTGGACCCTAGTTTTGCCCTACTTGCGCCCTAGTTGCGCCCTACTTGCGTCCTAGTTGCGCCCTAGTTGTGCCTCAGTTGGGCACGAGCTGCGCCCCAGTTGCGCCCTAGTTGCACCCTAGTTGCACCTTAGTTGCACCATACTTGCGTCCTACTTGCGCCCTACTTGCGTCCTACTTGCGTCCTAGTTGCGCCCGACTTGCGCCCTAGTTACATCCTAGTTGCGCCTCAGTCGGGAACTAGCTACGTCCTAGTTGCACCCTAGTTGTGCCCTAGTTGCGCTCTAGTCGCGCCCTACTTGCTCCCTAGTTGCCTCCTAGATGAGCCCTAGTTGCGTCCTAGTTGCGCCCTACTTGCGCCCGACTTGCGCCCTAGTTGCACCCTAGTTGCGTCCTTGTTTGTCAGTAAAATGTACTGCACTGCAAGGCGTTGTGAAGAGATTACCGGTGAGAACGGAAGCTTCGATGAAGATGCAGGCTGCTGACGGAGATGTGACATCACATGTGAGAGTGTGATACAAGGAGTAATGCACTGTAGAACAGAAGCAAACGAGGACTGCTATTGCTGAGTTGATGGAAGGCGTGGGTGTAGCACCATAGGTGCGGGCACTTCTGATGAGCTGATGTGGTGCAGGAACCAAGGCGCGGGCGAGCCGCCAGGCGAGCCGTAGCGCCGAGGTGCGGGCTGAGTCTGAGGACGATGCCGCAGCTGCCAAGGGACAAGCAGGAGGTCAGCAAGATGATTGTAACATAGACAATGAGGAGTGGGTGCGGTCCGAGATGCGGGCGAGCCGCCAGGCGAGCCACAGCGTCGAGGCGCGGGCTGAGTCTGTTGGCAGTGCAGCAGCAGTCAAGGGACGAGCACGAAGTGATCAAGATAGTTGCAGCGTAGAGAAGACATGAACTGAGCGATAGTTGACAACGATAGCGGAGAACTGAAGAGCTTGATGGAGGCGGTGCATGTTGGGCACGAGCCTGAAGGAAGTACGAGCCGCAGTCTTGGTGGGCGGGCGAGTGAGCAGAGGGAACTGCCACAGCATCAAGGACCGGGCAAGGCAGCGGGCCAAGCCTAGGTACCAAGAGCGGACTAGCTAGAAGCAACGAAGGAACTGAGTGGGGGCGGGACTAGGTCCGAGCCGAGCAGAAGCAAAGCGTTAAGTGAGGCGAGGAACACACACCAATGAACCGATGAATCTGGTTAGAAGATAGTAAGCCTAGTACTCCACATATATAGTCCTAAGCATGCATGAAAACTATCTTAGTGCCTAGTGCTTGCGCGCTACGGCGGGCGATGACTACGGTGACGCCGCAATCGCTTCGCGACTGCGGCTGCTGCTGATGTCTCCTGAGGTCCACGGCGACTTGGACAGTTCCGGCTGGTTTCTCGGTCATTGGCGCCCTCTCGTACGGCTGGCAGGTTTGCCCGTTGTGTTGTCGTGTTGTGGCTGCCGGGGCGCGTCCTTGATCGGTGTTGGCTGTTGATCCTTCTTCCGGCCGTTGGGGTTGCGGGAGAGTGGTTTGGCTGCCGCCGATGGGGAGTGCCGAGCCTCAGGGTTGGGTATGGCAGATGATGCTTACCGCTTCGTCCGTTGCCAACACATCGTTCGGACGAGGTCTTGAGCCGTTGCCGGCGAGACCTCGAGTGTGGATAGATCGGAAAAGGGGCAGTTCGTCAACATCTTGTGGGAAGTGGGTATAATCCTGACATAGTTGCACCCTACTTGCACCCTACTTGCCCCCTATTTGCGCCCTACTTGCTTCGTAGTTGCATCCTACTTGCGCCCTAGTTGCGCCCTAGTTGCGCCCTAGTTGCGCCCTAGTTGCGCCTCAGTTGGGCACTAGCTACGCCCTAGTTGCGCCCCAATTGCAGCCTAGTTGCGCCCTACTTGCGTCCTACTTGCGCCCTACTTGCGTCTTAGTTGCGCCCTAGTTGCGTCCTAGTTGCGCCCTAGTTGCGTCCTAGTTGCGCCCTAGTTACGCCCTACCTATTTGCTTCCTCGTTGCACCCTAGTTGCGCTCTATTTGCGTCCTAGTTGCATCCTACTTGCTCCCTAGTTGCGCCCTACTTGCGCCCTGGTTGCGCCCTAGTTGCGCCCTACTTGCGTCCTACTTGTGTCCTACTTGTGTCCTACTTGTGTCCTAGTTGCGTCCTACTTGCGTCCTAGTTGCGCCCTAGTTGCGCCCTAGTTACGTCCTAGTTGAGCCTTCAGTTGGGCACTAGCTAAGCCCTAGTTACGCCCTAGTTGCACCCTAGTTGCACCCTACTTGCGTCCTACTTTCGCCCTACTTGCACCCTAGTTGTGCTTAGTTGCGCCATAGTTGCGCCCTAGTTGCGCCCTAGTTGCGCCTGAGTTGGGCACTAACTATGCCCTAGTTGCGTCCTAGTTGCGTCCTAGTTGCGAGCTTCTAATACCCTACTTGCGCCCTACTTGCACCCTAGTTGCAACCTTGTTGTGCCCTAGTTGCACCCTAGTTGCGCCTCCGTTGGGCACTAGCTATGCCCTAGTTGTGCCCTAGTTGCGCCCTAGTTGCGCCCCAGTTGAGTCCTAGTTGTAGCCTAGTTGCACCCTACTTGTGCCCTACTTGCGTCCTACTTGCGTCCTAGTTGCGTCCTACTTGTGCCCTAGTTGAGCCTTAGTTGTGCTCTACTTGCGTCCTGCTTGAGCCCTACTTGCCTCTAGTTGCGCCTTAGTTGCCTCCTAGTTGTGCCCTAGTTGTGCCCTACTTGCGTCCGAGTTGCGTCCTTCTTGCACCCTAGTTGCGCCCTAGGTGTGCCTCAGTTGGACACTAGCTATGCCCTAGTTGCGCCCTAGTTGTATCCTTGTTGGGACCTTGTTGCGCCCTATTCGCTTCCTACTT
This sequence comes from Penium margaritaceum, assembly GCA_023375785.1. Classification (NCBI taxonomy): domain Eukaryota; kingdom Viridiplantae; phylum Streptophyta; class Zygnematophyceae; order Desmidiales; family Peniaceae; genus Penium; species Penium margaritaceum. The sequence continues at coordinate 49,771 of SZWC01014570.1, forward strand.
GCGCCCTAGTTGCGCCCTACTTGCGTCCTAGTTGCGCCCGACTTGCGCCCTAGCTGCGCCCTAGTTGCGCCTCAATTGAGCACTAGCTACGCCCTAGTTGCGCCCTAGTTGTGCCCTAGTTGCACCCTAGTTGTGCCCTACTTACGCCTTACCTGCGTCCTAGTTGCACCCTAGTTGCGTCCTAGTTGCGCCCTACATGCGCCCTACTTGCGCCCTAGTTGCACCCTAGTTGCGACCTAGTTGCGCCCTACTTGCACACTACTTGTTCCCCATTTGCGTCCTACTTGCACCCTAGTTGCACCCTACTTGCACCCTAGTTGCGCCCTAGTTGCGCCCTAGTTGCACCTCAGTTGAGCACTAGCTACGCCCTAGTTGTGCCCTAGTTGCGTCCTAGTTGCATCCTAGTTACACCCTACTTGCGTTCTACTTGCGCCCTTCACGAGTCAGCCACGGTCAGAGTGTCCAATCACAGTGCAGATGTACTAGGCATGATCTTGCAGGTGCAAACAAGGTAGAATACTGGTGGCTCGGTGTGGCTATTGTGCGCAATGCCTTGACAAAGTTGGCATGTGCCACTGACCATCACCACAAATGTATCCAAGTGACGTTTACTTCTATTGATCATAACACGAGTCAGCCACGGTCAGAGTGTCCAATCACAATGCAGATGTACTAGGCATGATCTTGCAGGTACAAACAAGGTAGAATACTGGTGGCTCGGTGTGGCTATTGTGCGCAATGCCTTGAAAAAGCTGGCATGTGCCACTGACCATGACCACAAAGTTTACCAAGTACCTTAAACGGCTATGAATCATAACACGAGTCAGCCACGGTCAGAGTGTCCAATCACAGTGCAGATATACCGGGCATGACCTTGCAGGTATAAAAAAGGTAGAACACTGGTGGCTCGGTGTGGCTATTGTGCGCAATGCCTTGACAAACTTGGCATGTGCCACTAACCATGACCACAAATGTATCCAACAGTGTTGACCTAGGCCCCTCGAACAGCGGTACATCGATGGCACCTCGGTGCATCGATGTGGTCCCTAGCCACATCGGCCACCCCGGCACCTCGGAAGTTCTAGGGGGGGGGGGTCTGTCTACTACAAACTGGTGTTTAACAGGTTCCAAGTCATTATGGGAATAAGGGACAAAATTTTTAAGCTCAACCTAAGCCTCCTATGACATAATACCAAAGCAAAGCGAGTCATCATCCACATGTCCATTTTTTCTTCAAATCAGTTCCAGAAACATGACATTGGCACAGCTGGACACTGAGTATGCATCACCATGGTACACTACCATGTGCATTGCACAGCATTACTTTCACCTGTCTTATTGTATACAACAGCATTTGTGCTGAATTTCAGTTTTGTACGAGGCATTGCATCATGGTCCAACATGACAAATGAATGTGCTTGAAAAACATGAAATTTAGATTTCAAAGAGCACAGCATTGCAACATCATTCCTCTACTCTGCTCCCTTCTTACGCTTCCTTCCCTTCCTAGCTGCACTGGTAGCTGCTGCTGCTTTAGCTGCCTTGGCAGCTGCTACTGCTCTAGCTGCTCTCTTTGCAGGAAGTGCCTTGACAGCCAATCTAGCAGAAGCAGCAACCTTGCTGCTGGCAGTAACCTTTGCAGTGCTCCTCGTTTCCCTGCTTGCCCCTCCACCCACGGCATCGCCAGCTGGAGTGCTCTGGTCATCCTCAGCTTGGTCATTTGCAGAACTTGCACCAGCACCTTCTCCCACTGTGGCAGCCACACCTGCACCCTCTTCTGCTGTTCCCCCTGTTGCTGCATTCTGGGCTGCACTGCCACCAACTCCACCCTCTGCTGCACCCTCATCCTGTGCATCCACTGCTGCACCTCCTCCACCAGAACCTGCTCCCTGTGAAGACCCATTCTCTGCAGCTTCCTCCTCCCACATCTCCACCTCCTCTCGGGTACGCACCGGCCGGGCATAGGATGGTCCATCATCCACCATCACCACTGCAGGCACCCTCAGCTGCTGCTGCTGCTGCTGCTGCTGCNTCATGGTCCAACATGGCAAATGAATGTGCTTGAAAAACATGAAATTTAGATTTCAAAGAGCACAGCATTGCAACATCATTCCTCTACTCTGCTCCCTTCTTACGCTTCCTTCCCTTCCTAGCTGCACTGGCAGCTGCTGCTGCTTTAGCTGCCTTGGCAGCTGCTGCTGCTCTAGCTGCTCTCTTTGCAGCCAGTGCCTTGACAGCCAATCTAGCAGAAGCAGCAACCTTGCTGCTGGCAGTAACCTTTGCAGTGCTCCTCGTTTCCCTGCTTGCCCCTCCACCCACGGCATCGCCAGCTGGAGTGCTCTGGTCATCCTCAGCTTGGTCATTTGCAGAACTTGCACCAACACCTTCTCCCACTGTGGCAGCCACACCGGCACCCTCTTCTGCTGTTCCCCCTGTTGCTGTATTCTGGGCTGCACTGCCACCAACTCCACCCTCTGCTGCACCCTCATCCTGTGCATCCACTGCTGCACCTCCTCCACCAGAACCTGCTCCCTGTGAAGACCCATTCCCTGCAGCTTCCTCCTCCCACATCTCCACCTCCTCTCGGGTACGCACCGGCCGGGCATAGGATGGTCCATCATCCACCATCACCACTGCAGGCACCCTCAGCTGCTGCTCCTGCTGCTGCTGCTGCTGCCCCTGCCCCTCTTCCTCCTCCCCCTCCAAAAACACCTCCTCTTCCTCTTCCATCTCCTCATCCGAGCTTTCAGCCCCCCTCTCCTCTCCACCCTCATCGTCCTCCTGTACCTCCTCCACTATCTCTTCGTCATCCTCACTGTCAGACTTATCCTCAGTGAGGAAGCTGGCGTCATGGTACCGTCGTGTCTTCTCACCGTTGTACTGCTTCCTCAGACGCACGTTCACGCGGACCAGGGTTTCCAATGTCTTCACATGCAGCCTGTTCCTGCGGGCAGTGTGAATGAGCTGGTGCGTAGAAAATGCACGCTCACAATCAGATGAGGCACATGGCTGCGTGAGCAGCTTCAATGCCAGTGCACGAAGGTTGGGGAGGTGGGCAAGGTGGAGTGAAGCCCACTCATATGCCGGCAGGACCTTACCAATGACCCGCGCCACAGCAGCTCTGGCCTTCTCAGTGAGCCGCTTAGTGACCAGCGGGATGACAGTCACCGTCACACGGCCAAGCTGGAAAGCGTCCAACTCCTTCTGCAGCTCATCATGCTTCCGCTGCGGCACCAAGGCGTCCACCACATGCGCCCATGCCTGCACCATGCTGACATCCCCTCCTAGGTCATTGCCAAAGTGGGTGGGGTGCACCCGTCGAGCGGCTGCATACAAGGGGCAGCTCATGTCCTTGGTCCAGCGCCTTGCTAGGCTGGCCATGGCTGCCTTCACATGCTGTGCAGCTACCCGCGCAGGTTTGCATCCCTTGGGCTGGGCGAGGGCCTTGAGATCTGCCGTGGCGTCCAGGAGACCCTCGTAGATCTCTCCTGACGCACCACCTGGAGAGTCTGCAAGGCGCAACACTGTGACAAGGGGGTTAAACAGGTCACGCATCTGGCGGAGTTGCAACCAGAACACGTGCCGGCAAATGATTTTACGCACCATCTTCTTCCTCTGATTGAATGCACCATCACGTTGCCCACCCATCTCCTTCCATGAGTTGGCATTCACAAGCCTCAACAGGAAAGGACGCATATCCAGGAGGCGCTGGAGCATGGTGTGGGCACTCGCAAAGCGGGTATCACACTTCGGCAACAACACCCGCCCCCCCGAAGCCTGCTTCAGCCAGGTTCTCGGCATGTCATTGTTCCTGAAGAAAGCTACCACCTTCTCAGCTCTCGACAGGACACTAGCCCCCCACTCGGACTTGCACACGTCCCTCATCACCAGGTCAACATTGTGTGCGCAGCAGCCTTGCCAAAGGAGGGCGGGGTACTTCCCTTTCAGGTCTTCAAAAGCCTTCTTGTTGACGGAGGTGTTGTCGCAGACCACCGACACCACGTTCTTCACCCCAACGTGGTTGATGGCGAGCTTAAACATGGCGCCGATGTGATCAGCGTTACGGGCGAGCCCGCTCGCATCTCGGCTGAAGACATGGCAGCTTCCTTTGGCGTTTACCGCCATAGCGTTGTAGATGGGACGCTACTGCGTGTCCGACCACTCATCCACGGCAAACGTCACGCCGTAGATCGTCCAGCTCTGCTTCAAGGAGGCATCCAGGGCTTCCAGCTTCTCGTCCAACTTTGGCAGGATGTCGCCGACAACTGTGCTCCGACCCGGCAGCCTGAACGACCCGTTGGTGTGCTTGGCAGTCCTCACCACGTCCATCCATGCAGGTTCACGGCAGAACGAGATGGGAAGCGCGGCACATGCCATCAGCTTCACAATAGCAGCCTGGCATGCCTTGTTTGCCGCTGTCTCGCAATGAGGGAGCATGCTTGTCTGCAGCATGTTTGAAGTGGCCCGCATCAGACGCTGCCGCTGCTGCTCCTGCTGCTGCTGCTGCTGCTGCAGGTTCTGCTGCTGTTGCTGTTCTTGCTACTGCCCCTGCCCGTCGGACGTCTGCTGCTCCGCTTGGAATTCCTTCAGAAAGTCATTTTCATCCTGCGGTAGTCCAGGCCTTTCCAGAGTGGCAGCCCTCAGGCGCTCTTCGTACAGTCGTGCCCATCCCACCGGCTTTGCCGTGGTGCCCCAGCTCTCGCCAGTCCCATTGAACAGCCTTGGGCAAGCTGGCATCCAGCCATGAGGAGGCCGGGGCTTGCGCTCAAGCCCTAAGACATCGCGGGCGAGCGGCGAAGGATGGTCACACTGCTGCACGTTGCCGTTTGCTTCGCCGAAGTGTCTACGAATCCTGTCACAAGTTCCGCTGAGGGTGACACCGCAAGAGACACAGTAGAATCCGGGCTTCTTGGAGCAGGTGGGCACGGGGAGGCAGTGGCGAGACAGGGCGAGTGTGAGGAAATCGCCATGGAGCCGGCCGACATGTGCGGGGTCGAAGATGGGAGTGACGACACGGACAGAGCCCGTTGTACTACTGTTGTTCTCCAGCCGTGTGCTGCTGCTCACTGAGAGAGGCGGCAGAGGAGCAGCCCTCCTAGGAGGCATGGTGCCCGGTGTCCTTGCGGCGAGGTCTCGAGACCTCGCCGCACCTAACTGTTGTGAATGGCGTTGCTACGCCATGCTCGTGGACGCGTAAGATAGCGATTCTCCGTGACTGAACCGAGAGTCGAAGCCTTGGTCCGGAACTATGACGCTTGGGAGTAAGGACAACCCCACACTTCCCACCCCCCCTCCCCCCCCCCACACCCCAAACTCAAATCGAGTTCAGAATTCTGAAAGAAAATCCGACGTCAAATACGGCTCGAACTGGTCGTCACAAACCCTACATTTTTGGTTCGCAACCAGTGTTTTTTGATGGTTTCAAAGTGGGAAAAGAAAACATCAAAAACCTCTTTGCATGGTTAGACTAGCAACTTCTTTCGTGGCAAAATCAATGGAGGCATGGGCCTCGAAACCCAGTGGCAATCCGATTGGCGGTATTGCAGTCAGAAACATGCAACCAGTGATGCATGGCCATCAAACTGCGGCCAGCAAAGCAAGATAGATTAGGATGATGAAGCACACTATTGGCCGATGCAAAGTCATAGCTACAATGCCACCAATGGGGTGCATAGTGAACGTGGCATGCATTCTCGTGAGTTACACTGCACCTAGCCATAGTGGAGCGGAACATCAACGTGGTGCCGAACCGGTACCTACATTTTATTTTTCCTTCGACCAGTGGGCATCAAAATGTGTGTCACAGCCACGCGTCGGTCGTCCAAGTATGGGCCCACGGGAAAATTGCACCGATGTCCACATCGATGTGGTCTGACCACATCGGTAAGGGAGGTCAACACTGGTATCCAAGTGACTTTTACTTCTATTGATCATAACACGAGTCAGCCACGGTCAGAGTGCCCAATCATCGTTCAGATGTACTAGGCATGACCTTGCAGGTATAAACAAGGTAAAAAACCGGTGGCTTGGCACGGCTATCGTGCGCAATGCCTTGAGAAATTCGGCATGTGCCACTGACCATGACCACAAAGTTTACCAAGTACCTTAAACGGCTATGAATCATAACACAAGTCAGCCACGGTCAGAGTGTCCAATTACAGCGTACACCTAATATGCATGACCTTGCAGGTATAAACAGGGTAAAAAACCGGTGTCTTGGCATGGCTATTGTACGCAATGCCTTGACAAAGTTGGCATGTGCCACTGACCATGACCACAAAGTTTACCAAGTACCTTAAACGTCTATGAATCATAACACGAGTCAGCCACGGTCAGAGTGTCCAATCACAATGCAGATATACTGACCAATACTGGCATGACCTTGACCAGGGCATGACCTTGTAGGTATAAACAAGGTAGAATACTGGTGGCTCGGTGTGGCTATTGTGCGCAATGCCTTGACAAAGTTGGCATGTGCCACTGACCATGACCACAAATGTATCCAAGTGACTTTTACTTCTATTGATCATAACACGAGTCAGCCACGGTCAGAGTGTCCAATCACAGTGCAGATGTACTAGGCATGATCTTGCAGGTGTAAACAATGGTTTCAAAATATTAGTTTTCAACTAGAAAGGACAACGACCTTCAATAAATAGTAGCACGGTGTGGCTACCATGCACAATGACCGACCAAAGTAGGCATATGTACTACCTTTGACCAAAATAAATCCGCTGTGTGTGGTCAACGTTGACAACTCATAATACGAGTCACAAATGGTCGGAGGGGGGAACGATGGTTTGGGAACACCAGGTATCAACGAGCAAGAACAAGGACCTTCAATATGGCACGGTGTGGCTACCATGTACAATGACCAACCAAAGTAGGCATATGTCACTGACCATGGCCAAAGTAGGCATATGTGTGGTCAACTTTGACAACTCATAACACGAGTCACAAATGGTCAGAGGGGGAAACAATGGTTTGTGAATACTAGTTATCAAGTAGCAAGTACAGCGACCTTCAATATGTAGTGGCACAGTGTGGCTACCATGCACAGTGACCAACCAAAGTATGCATATGTCACTGACAATGACCAAAGAATTTCACTTCATGTGGTCAACATTGACAACTCACAACAAGTGTCACAGATAGTGAGAGTGGTTAACAATACTTTGGGAACACTAGCTATCAACTAGAAAGTACAAAGACCTTCAATACGTAGTGAAACGGCGTGGCAACCATGCACAGTGACAAACCAAAGTAGGCATATGCCACTAACCATGACCAAAAGAATTTCACAGTGTGTGGTCAACGTTGAAAACTCATAACACGAGTCACAAATGGTCCGAGGGGGAAAGAATGGGTTGGGAACACTAGTTATCAACTAACAAGTATAAAAACCTTCAACAAGTAGTGGCACGGTGTGGCTAGCCTGCACAGTGACCAACCAAAGGATGCATACGTCACTGACTATGACCAATGAAGTCCACTATGTGTGGTCAACATTGACAACTCATAACACGAGTCAGAAATGGTCAGAAGGAGAGACAATGGTTTGGGAACCCTATGTATTGACTAGAAAGGACAAAGAACTTTAATAAGTAGTGACACGGTGAGGCTACCATGTACACCGAACAGCCAAACTAGGCATATGTCACTGACCATGACCAAAGAATTTCAGTATGGGTGGTCAACGTTCACAACCCATAACACGAGTCACAAATGGCCAGAGGGGGAAACAATGGTTTTGAATATTAGTTTTCAATTAGCAAGGACAACGACCTTCAATAAGTAGTAGCACGGTGTGGCTACCATGCACAATGACCGACCAAAGCAGGCATATGTACCGCCTTTGACCAAAGAAATCCACTGTGTGTGGTCAACGTTGACAACTCATTATACGAGTCATAAATGGTCAGAGGGGGGAACGATGGTTTGGGAACACCAGGTATCAACTAGCAAGAACAAGGACCTTGAATAAGTAGTGGCACGGTGTGGCTACCATGTACCGAAGTAGGCATATGTCACTGACCATGACCAAAGAATGTCACTATGTGTGGTCAACTTTGACAACTCATAACAGGAGTCACAAATGGTCAGAGGGGGAAAAAATGGTTTTTGAATACTAGTTATTAACTAGCAAGTACAAAAACCTTCAACAAGTAGTGGCACGGCGTGGCTAGCGTGCACAGTGACCAACCAAAGGATGTATACGTCACTGACTATGACCAAAGAAGTCAACTATGTGTGGTCAACATTGACAACTCATAACACAAGTCAGAAATGGTCAGAGGGAGAGACAATGGTTTGGGAACTCTATGTATCGACTAGAAAGGACAAAGAAATTCAATAAGCAGTGGCACAGTGTGGCTACTATGCACACCGAACAACCAAACTAGGCATATGTCACCGACCATGACCAAAGAATTTCAATACGGGTGGTCAACGTTCACAACCCATAACACGAGTCACAAATGGTCAGAGGGGGAAACAATGGTTTCGGAGTATTAGTTTTCAACTAGGAAGGACAACGCCCTTCAATAAGTAGTAGCACGGTGTGGCTACCATGCACAATCACCAACCAAAGTAGGCATATGTACTGCCTTTGACCAAAGAAATCCGCTGTGTGTGGTCAACGTTGACAACTCATAATATAAGTCACAAATGGTCAGAGGGGGGAACGATGGTTTGGGAACACCAGGTATCAACTAGCAAGCATAAGGACCTTCAATAGGTAGTGGCACAGTGTGGCTACCGTGTACAATGACCAACCAAAGTATGCACATGTCACTTACCATGAACAAAGAATGTCACTGTGTGTGGTCAACTTTGAAAACTCATAACACGAGTCACAAATGGTCAGAGGGAGAAACAATGGTTTGTGAATACTAGTTATCAACTAGCAAGTACAAAGACCTTCAATATGTAGTGGCACAGTGTGGTTACCATGCACAGTGACCTACCGAAGTATGCATATTTCCCTGACCATGACCAAAGAATTTCACTTCATGCGGTCAACGTTGTCAACTCATAACAAGAGTCACACATAGTCAACGGGGATAACAATGGTTCGGGAACACTAGCTATCAACTAGAAAGTACAAAGACCTTCAATACGTAGTGACACGGCGTGGCAACCATGCACAGTGACAAACCAAAGTAGGCATATGCCACTAACCATGACCAAAAGAATTTCACAGTGTGTGGTCAACGTTGAAAACTCATAACACGAGTCACAAATGGTCAGAGGGGGAAAGAATGGGCTGGAATTACTAGTTGTCAACTAGAAAGTACAAAGACCTTCAACAAGTAGTGGCACGGTGTGGCTAGCGTGCACAGTGACCAACCAAAGGATGCATACGTCACTGACTATGACGAAAGAAGTCCACTATGTGTGGTCAACATTGACAACTCATAACACGAGTCACAAATGGTCAGAGGGAGAGACAATGGTTTGGGAACTCTATGTATCGACTAGAAAGGACAAAGAACTTCAATAAGTAGTGGCACGGTGTGGCTACTATGCACACCGACCAACCAAACTAGGCATATGTCACTGACCATGACCAAAGAATTTCAGTATGGGTGGTCAACGTTCACAACCCATAACACGAGTCACAAATGGTCAGAGGGGGGAAACAATGGTTTTGGAATATTAATTTTCAACTAGCAAGGAAAACGACCTTCAATAGTTAGTAATACGGTGTGGCTACCATGCACAATGACCGACCAAAGTAGGCATATGTACTGCCTTTGACCAAAGAAATCCGCTGTGTGGTCAATGTTGACAACTCATTATATGAGTCACAAATGGTCAGAGGGGGGAACTCTGGTTTGGGAACACTGGGTATCAACTAGCAAGCACAAGGACCTTCAATAAGTGGTGGCACAATGTGGCTACCATGTACAATGACCAACCAAAGTAGGCATATGTCACTGACCATGACCAAAGAATGTCACTATGTGTGGTCAACTTTGACAATTCATAACACGAGTCACAAATGGTCACAGGGGAAAACAATGGTTTGTGAATACTAGTTATCGACAAGCAAGTACAAAGACCTTCAATATGTAGTGGCACAGTGTGGCTACCATGCACAGTGACCAACCAAAGTATGCATATGTCACTGACCATGACCAAAGAATTTCACTTCATGTGGTCAATGCTGACAACTCACAACAAGAGTCACAGATAGTCAGAGGGGGTAACAATGGTTTGGGAACACTAGCTATCAACTAGAAAGCACAAACACCTTCAATACGTAGTGACACGGCGTGGAAACCATGTACAGTGACAACCCAAAGTAGGCATATACCACTAACCATGACCAAAAACATTTCACAGTGTGTGGTCAACGTTGAGAACTCATAACACGAGTCACAAATGGTCAGAGGGGGAAACAATGGGTTGGGAACACTAGATATATACTAGCAAGTACAAAGACCTTCAACAAGTAGTGGCAGGGTGTCACTAGCGTGCACAGTGACCAACCAAAGGATGCATACGTCACTGACTATGACCAAAGAAGTCCACTATGTGTGATTAACATTGACAAGTCATAACACGAGTCACAAACAGTCAGAGGGAGAAACAATGGTTTGTGAACCTTATGTATCGACTAGAAAGGACAAAGCACTTCAGTACGTGGTGGCACGGTGTGGCTACTATGCACACCGAACAACCAAACTAGGCATATGTCACTGACCATGACCAAAATAATTTCTGTATGGATGGTCAACGTTCACAACCCATAACACGAGTCACAAATGGTCAGAGGGGGAAACAATGGTTTCGGAATATTAGTATTCAACTAGCAAGGTCAACGACCTTCAATGATTAAGAGCACGGTGTGGCTACCATGCACAATGACCGACCAAAGTAGGCAGATGTACTCCCTTTGACCAAAGAAATCCGCCGAGTGTGGTCAACGTTGACAAGTCATAATACGAGTCACAAATGGTCCGAGGGGGGAACGATGGTTTGGGAACACTAGGTATCAACTAGCAAGCACAAGGACCATCAATAAGTAGTGGCACGGTGAGGCTACCATGTTCAATGACTAACCAAAGTAGGCATATGTCACTGACCATGACCAAAGAATGTCACTATGTGTGGTCAACTTTGACAACTCATAGCATGAGTCACAAATGGTCAGAGGGGGAAACAATGGCTTTTAAATACTAGTTATCGACTAGCAAGTACAAAGACCTTCAATATGTAGTGGCACAGTGTGGCTACCATGCACAGTGACCAACCAAAGTATGCATATGTCACTGACCATGACCAAAGAATGTCACTTCATGTGGTCAACATTGACAACTCATAACAAGAGTCACAAATGGCCAGAGGGAGAGACAATGGTTTGGGAACCCTATGTATCGACTAGAAAGGACAAAGAAATTCAATACGTGGTGGCACAGTGTGGCTACTATGCACACCGAACAACCAAACTAGGCATATGTCACTGACGATGACCAAAGAATTTCAGTATGGGTGGTCAACGTTCACAACCCATAAAACGAGTCACAAATGGTCAGAGGGGGAAACAATGGTTTCGAAATATTAGTTTTCAACTAGCAAGGACAACAACCTTCAATAATTGGTAGCACGGTGTGACTACCATGCACATGACCGACCAAAGGAGGCATATGTTTTGCCTTTGACCAAAGAAATCCGCTGTGTGTGGTCAAAGTTGACAACTCATAATACTAGTCACAAATGGTCAGAGGGGTGAACGATGGTTCGGGAACACCAGGTATCAACTAGCAAGCACAAGGACCTTCAATTAGTAGTGGCACGGTGTGGCTACCATGTACAATGACCAACCAAAGTAGGCATATGTCACTGACCATGAGCAAAGAATGTCACTATGTGTGGTCAACTTTGACAACTCATAACACGAGTCACAAATGGTCAGAGGGGGAACAATGGTTTGTGCATACTAGTTATCAACTAGCAAGTACAAAGACCTTCAATATGTAGTGGCACAGTGTGGCTACCATGCACATTGAGCAACAAGAGTATGCATATGTCACTGACCATGACCAAAGCATTTCACTTCATGTGGTCAACGTTGACAACTCACAACAAGAGTCACAGATAGTCAGAGGGTGTAACAATGGTTTGGGAACACTAGCTATCAACTACAAAGCACAAAGACCTTCAATACGTAGTGACACGGCGTGGCAACCATGTACAGTGACCTCCCAAAGTAGGCATATGCCACTAACCATGACCAAAAGAATTTCACAGTATGTGGTCAATGTTGAAAACTCATAACACGAGTCACAAATGGTAAGAGGGGGAAATAATGGGTTGGGAACACTATTTTTCAACTAGCAAGTACAAAGAACTTCAACAAGTAGTGGAACGGTGTGGCTAGCGTGCACAGTGACCAACCAAAGGATGCATATGTCACTGACTATGACCAAAGAATTCCACTATGTGTGGTCAATATTGACAACTCATAACACGAGTCACAAATGGTCAGAGGAAGAGACAATGGTTTGGGAACCCTATGTATCAACTAGAATGGATAAAGAACTTCAGTACGTGGTGGCACGGCGAGGCTACTATGCACACCGAACAACCAAACTAGGCATATGTCACTGACCATGACCACAGAATTTCAGTATGGGTGGTCAACATTCACAACCCATAACACGAGTCACAAATGGTCAGAGGGGGAAACAATGGTCTCGGAATATTAGTTTTCAACTAGCAAGGATAACGACCTTCAATAATTAGTAGCACGGTGTGGCTACCATGCACAATGACCGACCGAGGTAGGCATATGTACTGCCTTTGATCAAAGAAATCCGCTGTGTGTGGTCAATGTTGACAACTCATAATACGAGTCACAAATGGTCAGAGGGGGAAACAATGGTTTGTGAATACTAGTTATCATCTAGCAAGTTAAAAGACCTTCAATGTGTAGTGGCATAGTGTGGCTACCACGCACAGTGACCAACCAAAGTATGCATATGTCACTGACCATGACCAAAGAATTTCACTTCATGTGGTGAACTTTGACAACTCACAACAAGAGTCACAGATAGTTAAAGGGGGTAATTGTGGTTTGGGAACACTAGGTATCAACTAGAAAGTACAAAGACCTTCAATACGTAGTGACACGGCGTGGCAACCATGTACAGTGACGAACCAAAGTAGGAATATGCCACTAACCATGACCAATAGCATTCCATAATGTGTAGTCAACGTTGAACACACATATCACGAGTCACAAATTATCAAAGGGGGAAACAATTGGTTGGGAACACTAGTTATCAACTAGCAAGTACAAAGACCTTCAACAAGTAGTGGCACGGTGTAGCTAGCGTGCACAGTGACCATCCAAAGGATGCATACGTCACTGACTATGACCAAAGAAGTCCACTATGTGTGGTCAACATTGACAACTCATAACACGAGTCACAAATGGTCAGAGGGAGAGACAATGGTTTGGGAACCCTATGTATTGACTAGAAAGGACAAAGAACTTCAATACGTGGTGGCACGGTGTGGCTACTATGCACACCGAACAACCAAACGAGGCACATGTCACTCACCATGACCAAAGAAGTCCACTATGTGTGGTCAACATTGACAACTCATAACACGAGTCACAAATGGTCAGAGGGAGAGACAATGGTTTGGGAACCCTATGTATTGACTAGAAAGGACAAAGAACTTCAATACGTGGTGGCACGGTGTGGCTACTATGCACACCGAACAACCAAACTAGGCACATGTCACTCACCATGACCAAAGAATTTCAGTATGGGCGGTCAACGTTCACAACCCATAACATGAGTCACAAATGGTCTGAGGGGGAAGCAATGGTTTCAGAATATTAGTTTTCAACTAGCAAGGACAACGACCTTCAAGAATTAGTAGCACGGTGTGGCTACCATGCACAATGACCGACCAAAGTAGGCGTATGTACTGCCTTTGACAAAAAATTCCGCTGTGTGTGGTCAACGTTGACAACTCATAATACGAGTCACAAATGGTCAGAGGGGGGAACGATGGTTTTGGAACACCAGGTATCAACTGGCAAGCACAAGGACCTTCAATAAGTAGAGGCACGGTGTGGCTACCATGTACAATGACCAACCAAAGTAGGCATATGTCACTGACCACGACCAAAGAATGTCTCTGTGTGTAGTCAACTTTGACAACTCATAAAAAGAGTCACAAATGGTCAGAGGGGGAAACAATGGTTTGTGAATACTAGTTATCGACTAGCAAGTACAAAGACCTTCAATATGTAGTGACACAGTCTGGCTACCATGCGCAGTGACCAACCAAAGTATGCATATGTCACTGACCATGACAAAAGAATTTCACTTCAAGTGGTCAACGTTGACAACTCACAACAAGAGTCACAGATAGTCAAAGGGGGTTTTAATGGTTTGGGAACACTAGCTATCAGATGTAAAGTACAAAGACCTTCAATATGTAGTGACACGGCGTAGCAACCACGCATAGTGACAAACCAAAGTAGGCATATGCCACTAACCATGACCAAAAGAAGTTCACAGTGTGTGGTCAACGTTGAAAACCCATAACACGAGTCACAAATGGTCAGAGGGGGAAAGAATGGGCTGGGAACACTAGTTATCAACTAGCAAGTACAAAGACATTCAACAATTAGTTTCACGGTGTGGCTAGAGTTCACATTGACCAACCAAAGGATGCATACGTCACTGACTATGACCAAAGAAGTCCAATATGTGTGGTCAACATTGACAACTTATAACACGAGTCACAAAAGGTCAGAGGGAGAGACAATGGTTTGGGAACTCTATGTATCTACTAGGAAGGACAAAAAACTTCAATAAGTAGTGGTACGGTGAGGCTACTCTGCACACCGAACAACCAAACTAGGCATATGTCACTGACCATGACCAAAGAATTTCAGTACGGGTGGTCAACGTTCACAACCCATAACACGAGTCAGAAATGGTCAGAGGGGGGAAACAATGGTTTTGAGATATTAGTTTTCAACTAGCAAGGACAACGACCTTCAATACTTAGTAGTACGGTGTGGCTACCATGCACAATGACCGACCAAAGTAGGCATATGTACTGCCTTTGACCAAAGAAATCCGCTGTGTGGTCAATTTTGACAACTCATAATACGAGTCACAAATGGTCAGAGGGGGGAACAATGGTTTGGGAACACCGGGTATCAACTAGCAAGCACAAGGACCTTCAATAAGTAGTGGCAAGGTGTGGCTACCATGTACAATGACCAACCAAAGTAGGCATATGTCACTGACCATGACCAAAGAATGTCACTATGTGTGGTCAACTTTGACAACTCATAACACGAGTCACAAATAGTCAGAGGGGGTAACAATGGTTTGGGAACACTAGCTATCAACTAGCAAGCACAAGGACCTTCAATAAGTAGTGGCAAGGTGTGGCTACCATGTACAATGACCAACCAAAGTAGGCATATGTCACTGACCATGACCAAAGAATGTCACTATGTGTGGTCAACTTTGACAACTCATAACACGAGTCACAAATAGTCAGAGGGGGAAACAATTATTTGTGAATACTAGTTATCGACTAGCAAGTACAAAGACATTCAATATGTAGTGGTACAGTGTGGCTACCATGCACAGTGACCAATCAAAGTATGCACATGTCACTGACCATGACCAAAGAATTGCACTTCATGTGGTCAACGCTGACAACTCACAACAAGAGTCACAGATAGTCAGAGGGGGTAACAATGGTTTGGGAACACTATCTATCAACTAGAAAGCACAAAGACCTTCAATACGTAGTGACACGGCGTGGCAACCATGTACAGTGACAACCCAAAGTAGGCATATGCCACTAACCATGACCAAAAGAATTTCACAGTGTGTGGTCAATGTTGAAAACTCATAACACGAGTCACAAATGGTCAGAGCGGCAAACAATGGGTTGGGAACAGTAGATATCAACTAGCAAGTACAAAGACCTTCAACAAGTAGTGGCACGGTGTGGCTAGCGTGCACAGTGACCAACAAAAGGATGCATACGTCAGTGACAATGACCAGAGAAGTCCACTATGTGTGGTTAACATTGACAACTCATAACACGAGTCACAAATGGTCAGAGGGAGAGACAATGGTTTTGGAACCCTATGTATCGACTAGAAAGGACAAAGAACTTCAGTACGTGGTGGCACGGTGAGGCTACTATGCACACCAAACAACCAAGCTAGGCATATGTCACTGACCATGACCAAAGATTTTCAGTATGGGTGGTCAACGTTCACAACCCATAACACGAGTCACAAATGGTCAGAGGCGGAAACAATGGTTTCTGAATATTAGTTTTCAACTAGCAAAGACAAAGACCTTCAATATTTAGTAACACGGTGTGGCTACCATGCACAATGACCGACCAAAGTAGGCATATGTGCTACCTTTGACCAGAGAAATCCGTTGTGTGTGGTCAACGTTGACAACTCATAATACGAGTCACAAACGGTCAGAGGGGAGAACGATGGTTTGGGAACACCAGGTATCAACTAGCAAGCACAAGGACCTTCAATAAGTAGTGGCACGGTGTGGCTACCATGTACAATGACGAGCCAAAGTAGGCATATGTCACTGACCATGACCAAAGAATGTCACTATGTGTGGTCAACTTTGACAACTCATAACACGAGTCACAAATGGTCAGAGGGGGAAACCACGGTTTGTGAATACTAGTTATCGACTAGCAAGTACAAAGACCTTCAATATGCAGTTGCACAGTGTGGCTACCATGCACAGTGACCAACCAAAGTATGCATATGTCACTGACCATGACCAAAGATTTTTACTTCATGTGGTCAACGTTGACAACTCACAACAAGAGTCACAGATAGTGAGAGGGGGTAAAAATGGTTTGGGAACACTAGCTATCAACTAGAAAGCACAAAGACCTTCAATACGTAGTGACACGGCGTGGCAACCATTGTTTCCCCCTCTCTAGTGAGAGGGGGAAACAATGGTTTGTGAATACTAGTTATTGACTAGCAAGTACAAAGACCGTCAATATGCAGTGGCAGAGTGCGGCTACCGTGCACAGCGACCAACCAAAGTATGCATATGTCACAGACCATGACCAAAGAATTTCACTTCATGTGGTCAACATTGACAAATCACAGCAAGAGTCACAGATAGTCAGAGGGGGTAACAATCGTTTCGGAACACTAGCTATCAGCTAGAAAGCACAACGACCTTCAATACGTAGTGACACGGCGTGGCAACCATGTACAGTGACAAACCAAAGTAGGCATATGCCACTAACCATGACCAAAAGAATCTCACAATCTGTGGTCAACGTTGAAAACTCATAACACGAGTCACAAATGATCATAGGGGGAAACAATGGGTGGGGAACACTAGTTATTAACTAGCAAGTACAAATACCTTCAACAAGTAGTGGCACGGTGTGGCTAGCGTGCACAGTGACCAACCAAAGGATGCATACGTCACTGACTATGACCAAAGAAGTCCACTATGTGTGGTCAACATTGACAACTCATAACACGAGTCACAAATGGTCAGAGGGAGAGACAATGGTTTGGGAACCCTATGTATCAACTAGCAAGTACAAAGACCTTCAACAAGTAGTGGCACGGTGTGGCTAGCGTGCACAGTGACCAACCAAAGGATGCATACGTCACTGACTATGACCAAAGAAGTCCACTATGTGTGGTCAACATTGACAACTCATAACACGAGTAAAAAATGTTCAGAGGGAGAGAAAATGGACTGGGAACCATATGTAGCGACTAGAAAGGACAAAGAACTTCAATAAGTAGTGGCAAGGTGTGGCTACTATGCACACCGAACAACCAAACTAGGCATATGTCACTGACCATGACCAAAGAATTTCAGTATGGGTGGTCAACGTTCACAATCCATAACACGAGTCACAAATGGTCAGAGGGGGAAACAATGGTTTCAGAATATTAGTTTTCAATTAGCAAGTACAACGACCTTCAATAATTAGTAGCACGGTGTGGCTACTATGCACAATGACCGACCATATAGGCATTTGTACTGCCTTTGACCAAAGAAATCCGCTGTGTGTGGTCAATGTTGACAACTCATAATGCGAGTCACAAATGGTCAGAGGGGGGAACGATGGTTTGGGAACACCAGGTATCAACTGGCAAGCACAAGGACCTTCAATAAGTAGTGGCACGGTGTGGCTACCATGTACAATGACCAACCAAAGTAGGCATATGTCACTGACCATGACCAAAGAATGTCACAATGTGTGGTCAACTTTGACAACTCATAACACGAGTCACAAATGGTCAGAGGGGGAAACAATGGTTTGTGAATACTAGTTATTTACTAGCAAGTACAAAGACCGTCAATATGTAGTGGCATAGTGTGGCTACCATGCACAGTGACCAACCAAAGTATGCATATGTCACTGACCATGACCAAAGAATTTCACTTCATGTGGTCAACGTTGACAACTCACAACAAGAGTCACACAAAGTCAAAGGGGGTAAAAATGGTTTGGGAACACTAGCTATCAACTAGAAAGCACAAATACCTTCAATACGTAGTGACATGGCGTGGCAACCATGTACAGTGACAAACCAAAGTAGGCATATGCCACTCACCATGATCAAAAGAATCTCACAGTCTGTGGTCAACGTTGAAAACTCATAACACGAGTCACAAATGATCAGAGGGGGAAAAAATGGGTTGGGAACACTAGTTATCAACTAGCAAGTAGAGATACCTTTAACAAGTAGTGGCACGGTGTGGCTAGCGTGCACAGTGACCAACCAAAGGATGCATACGTCACTGACTATGACCAAAGAAGTCCACTATGTGTGGTCAACATTGACAACTCATAACACGAGTCAAAAATGTTCAGAGGGAGAGACAATGGACTGGGAACCATATGTAGCGACTAGAAAGGACAAAGAACTTCAATAAGTAGTGGCACACTGTGGCTACTATGCACACCAAACAACCAAACTAGGCATATGTCACTGACCATGACCAAAGAATTTCAATATGGGTGGTCAACGTTCACAACCCTTAACACGAGTCACTAATGGTCAGAGGGGGAAACAATGGTTTCGGAATATTAGTTTTCAACTAGCAAGTATAACGACCTTCAATAATTAGTAGCACGGTGTGGCTACCATGCACAATGACCGACCAAAGTAGGCATATGTACTGCGTTTGACTAAAGAAATCTGCTGTGTCTGGTCAATGTTGACAACTCATCATGCGAGTCACAAATGGTCAGAGGGGGGAACGATGGTTTGGGAACACCAGGTATCAACTGGCAAGCACAAGGACCTTCAATAAGTAGTGGCACGGTGTGGCTACCATGCACAATGACCGACCAAAGTAGGCATATGTACTGCGTTTGACTAAAGAAATCTGCTGTGTCTGGTCAATGTTGACAACTCATCATGCGAGTCACAAATGGTCAGAGGGGGGAACGATGGTTTGGGAACACCAGGTATCAACTGGCAAGCACAAGGACCTTCAATAAGTAGTGGCACGGTGTGGCTACCATGCACAATGACCGACCAAAGTAGGCATATGTACTGCGTTTGACTAAAGAAATCTGCTGTGTCTGGTCAATGTTGACAACTCATCATGCGAGTCACAAATGGTCAGAGGGGGGAACGATGGTTTGGGAACACCAGGTATCAACTGGCAAGCACAAGGACCTTCAATAAGTAGTGGCACGGTGTGGCTACCATGCACAATGACCAACCAAAGTAGGCATATGTCACTGACCATGACCAAAGAATGTCACAATGTGTGGTCAACTTTGACAACTCATAACACGAGTCACAAATGGTCAGAGGGGGAAACAATGGTTTGTGAATACTAGTTATTGACTAGCAAGTACAAAGACCGTCAATATGTAGTGGCAAAGTGTGGCTACCATGCACAGTGACCAACCAAAGTATGCATATGTCACTGACCATGACCAAAGAACTTCACTTCATGTGGTCAACGTTGACAACTCACAACAAGAGTCACACATAGTCAAAGGGGGTAACAATAGTTTGGGAACACTAGCTATCAAATAGAAAGCACAAAGACCTTCAATACGTAGTGACACGGCGTGGCAACCATGTACAGTGACAAACCAAAGTAGGCATATGCCACTAACCATGACCAAAAGAATTTCACAGTGTGTGGTCAACGTTGAAAACTCATAACACGAGTCACAAATGGTCAGAGGGGGAAACAATGGGTTGGGAACACTAGTTATCAACTAGGAAGTACAAAGACTTAAACAAATAGTGGCACAGTGTGGCTGGCATGCACAATGACCAACCAAAGGATGCATACGTCACTGAGTATGACCAAAGAATTCCACTATGTGTGGTCAACATTGACATCTCATATCACGAGTCACAAATGGTCAGAGGGAGAGATAATGGATTGGGAACCCTGACAAGACTCTGGCACAACCCTGGCATAACTCTGGCACAACTCTGGCAAAACTCTGGCACAACTCAGGCACACCTCTGACACGAATCTGGCACAACTCTGGCACAACTCTGGCATAGCTCAGGCACAACTGTGGCACAACTCTGGCACAACTCTGGCACAATTGTGGCAAAACTCAGGCACAACTCTGGCACAACTCTGGCACAACCCCGCCACAACTCCGGTACAACTCTGGCACAACTCATGCACAAACCTGGCACAACTCTTGCACAACAATGGCACAACTCTGGCACTGCTCTGGCA